>VZTY01014752.1:79801-92481 GCA_013400935.1 Turnix velox | reverse complement strand
GCCACCGCCCGCCAGGCCCCGCCCCGAGCGCCGCCCCGCCCCACCCCGCGTGTTGCTGACCAGCAGCGCGTGGGGCGCGGCGGAGCCTAGTGGGCCTTAAAGGGGCCGCGCTGTCCGGCGGTGGCGCGGAGCGGCCGTTAGGGGGCGCGGGGGGAACGGCCTGCGCTGAGGGCGTTGCTGGAGGAGGTGGGGGAGATCCTCCCGGGGACGTTGGTATCCGCGAGCGTTGGGGGAATTTGTGAACTTTAGAGTCGTAAAATCGTTTGGTTGGACCCAATCTTGAAGATCATCTGGTTCTAACTCCCCCGCCGTGGGCAGGGACTCAGCAACCTGGTCTAGGCTGCTCAAAGCCCCACCCAGCCTAGCCTTGAACACTCCCAGGGATGGGGGATCTACAGCTTCTCTGGGTCACCTATTCCAGGGTCTCACCACCTTCATANCCGCGGCCCCTCAGCCCCCTCAGCCGGTCATACGCACCCCCTCCCCCCCCGGCGGCTCACCGGGCGGGTCGCGGCCGACGCCTGACCTGGCTGGGCCGAGCGGTGCGGAGCAGGCGGAGGGCCGGCAGGGCGGCAGTACAGCAGCGGTGGCGGGGGGTGAAGGTCGGCGGCCGTACGGCCTGGGCGCCCNTCTCTAAGCTAAACAGCCCCAACTTTCACAGTCCTGCCCTCACAGGTGAGGTGCTCCAGGCCCCTGATCATCTTTGTGGTCCTCCTCTGACCCACTGCAACAGCTCCACGTCTTTATTCTGCTGAGGGCTCCAGAACTGGACACAGTACTCTAGGTGGAGTCTCATCAGAGCAGAGCAGAGGAGCAGAGTCACCTCCCTTGACCTGCTGGCCACATTGATTTTGATGCATCCCTGGATACAGTTGACTTTCTGGGTTATGAGTGCACAGTGCCAGCTCATATTGAGTTTCTCATCCACCAACACATCTAAGTCCTTCTCAGTCAGGCTGCTCTGCTCAATCTGTTTTTGTGCCAAGCAGGACCCTACATTTGGCTTTGTTACCCTCAATCACCCTCACTGTAAAAACATGGAGTTTTTTTCAAGTCACTACGAAGCAGTGACCACTCAGGTAGACCTTTTAACTTGTACCACCCAAAACCAAGTTGTTTCTATGCATTTTCAGCCCACTCATTCCCAAGGCAAGGGGCTTATCTCACAATGAGATGCCTGTTACTTTTGCTTTTACTTTTACCAGAGCTCTGGTGGGGGAGAGGGTTCTGCCATAAGTAACCATGAATGGGACAGCAGAGCAGAAGCCATGCTGGGCCCTGTTATTTCTGCAAACATCAGTTTGCCACCCCATCCCTTGCCTCGTTCTCCCTCACTTATGTGCTGGCAGCCCCTTCAACTCCCCTCCCAGTTGGACCTTGCAGGTGACTAGTGTGCAGAGACACAAGTCGCACCTTGCCACATCCTTGTTGTGTGCTGGTGAGAAAGCTCAAGGCTGAGCTGGACAAGACCGTGCTCAGGGGTTGGTGCCTGCAGGCGTTGGGGGCAGTTCTGTATCTTCTTGCTTCCTCGTCTCCCTTCATTTGCTATTTGCAGCCTCTCCCAAGGCAACACTTTTGTATCCAGCAGTGCATGCAGATAGTCAAGAAGGATCTGTTTCTGTGCTTTCCTTTCTCTTCCTTGAATTAACACTTACTTTCTGTAAATCTGTTACATTATTCATATTTTGCTATGTACCGTGAGCTTTCCTCCCTTCTATATGGGGGAAAGAGGCATGTGTAGCTCTTCCAGAAGGGTAGAAGGAAGTTAAATTTTTCAATTTTTCTGCAACAGCACAATGACCATTCATTGTAAAAGCCCATAATAGATTACAGAAATGGCTTTCTGTCATTCAAGCAGATGTCAGACATTAATATGGTGCAGGATAAAACAATCCCAATAAATACTTCCCATGTAAACACTTCAAAACCATAAAAAAGCATGATAAAATAAATGGTCATCCAGAAAAACATGCCTGAAGATAGAAAGGAAGAAAGCAGGAGGTAGAGCTGCACATCAAACCTGTTGATTTACAAAACTGCTCTTTTTGTGAAATCTTGAATGTGACCCAAAATTTCCACTCTGTCCCTTCCACCTTTGCATTTTGCTCTCATTTTTAACCCACTGCTGCAGCTGTTCTGGTCCTGGAGGGAAAGTTTGGAAGCTGTTACACCTCTGAAAGTAGACAGCAATGAGGAGGCTGCCATGTTGTTCCTTCTGCTCAGAGCATTAATGCACCTAAAACAGTGCAGCTCCTGGAAAATCCTCACCAATGTGGCCTCTCACTAGAAGCTGGTTCATATTTTCAGGTTTAACCTGTTCATGTTTTTAAATATTTAGAGATGATTTTTCATTGATATGTTATACTTTATTTCCCATTACTTAATTCCCATTTTTACATACATATCTTTATAACTGCATAAAACCATAATTTCAAAAATGCTATTCCCTTCCTTTGGGACCTCAGATACATTAATGTGTCTGTCTTTGCTTTTTTGTCTGTTGGGGAATCACAAAAATCAGCATTTACATATTCTCTTGTGCGTCCAAAGGGTCACACGTTAATGTGCTTGATTTAAGATTTGCTACACTGCATCAGACCACAGATCTGTCCAATCCAAGGTCCTGTTTTCAGTGTTATCCAATAGACAATTCTTCAGAGGAAGTAAATGCTACCAACTTACCTCAAAACAGCTGCTTCCCTGTTCACAGTCCAGTGTCTATGACCTACTGGTCCCATTCTTTTCAGGCTCCAGATCCTGAACAGGGAGGTGAATTGTTATCCCTATTTTGTACCTGTCAACTAAGGAAGATTGGGAGTTGCTACCACCTCTCCCCCCAGAAAAAAGTTTACAATTTCAGTCTAGATATTTTGCCACACTTTTCCTGATGTTCAAAGGCTTTCGGGTTTCTTGAATAGAAATGAAAAGAAATAATCCATTGAGACATTTAATTTTGGGTAGCAGAAATTATAAAGCACAAAAGCTAACAAACTTTACTGAATGATTAAAGCATGGGGGTTTTTGTGCAGTCCCATCTGATTAAACAAATAATTTCTTACCTGGTAGCTGATGGATGTTACTTTTATTCCACAGATTATTACTGTCACAGGTATCTCATGCCATTAACAGATTCTTTCCTGGCAGAGATGCTGGTGGGCATTTGGTCATGCTGCAACCCACTGGTAGAGGGCTGGGCAAAGGGTGGCCCATACAAGGGGCAGTGGGTGCCCCACACTGCATTTTGCCCTGATCCCCTTGGCAAAGTGATGGCAGTGGGATGGTAGGGGAAGCCATGCTGCTTGTGCCCTCAGGAGAAGCCCCATTCTACCACAATACAAAGCATCTTTCCTGGTGCAGTGGCAGCAGCTGTTCCCCCCAGAGGGACAGCTGCTGCCCTCCAGATCCAGACCTGCCACTGAATAATTCAGATAAAAGAAACATATTTTAAATCCCAGCCATGAAATCTGTATCCTCTCCTTCAAACCGCTAAAAGCCTTTCACATCCTTGTGCTAACAGATGGTACCTTTCACCCTCACACACACCTGTTCATCTCTTCTATCCCATGATGGACTTCACAAGTCATCAGTGACTGTCCAGGCACCATATCTCTACCATGGCCCCAATATTGAGTTAATTTTCCTTCTGAGAGAGAAACTCCCGATAAAATATGATTTCTGCTGGCAGTGCTTAGCTGGAAAAGGTGTCGACTAAACACTATCAGAGAAGAAAAAATAACCTAAGTTACCTCAGTCTGCAATGCAACCCGTCCTTGCTTATGAACCCGTGGCAACTTTGTCATCTTGTGCAGCTTCTTCCCCAAGCCTAGCTGCTCCTGTAGACAAGGAGGGAATGATGTACCTGACCCAGGCCATTTGCTTTCTCCCTTGCAGAGCTGCCCAGCCAGCAAGATGAAAAAATGAAACAGCTTCACTCCAAATGCAAGCTGCCAAGAGACTCTTCAATACCCAATTCACTCAACAAAGACTTTTTGACTTCTATGCTGGGTTGACCATGACTAGGTACCAGGTACCCACCAAAGACACCCCATCAGCTGGAGAGGACAGAGAATATTATGAAAGGCTCATGGGTTGAGATAAGAGCGGGAAAAGATCATTCACCAACTATTATCAACCGCAAACCACACTCAAATCATAGTAGGGTAATGAGAAATAAAATCAAATTTTAAAACACCTACTCCACCTCTCTTCCTTCCAGGCTCAATTTCACTCCCAGTTTTTCTCTTACTCCTCCCCAGATGGTACAGGGGGACAGGGAATGGGATTGTGGTCAGAAGCTGCTACTTCCTCCTCAGGAATCCTCACGCTCTTCCCCTGCTCCAGAGTGGGTTTCTTCCATGGGAGACACTTCTACATAAATTTTTACAATGTGAGTCCTTCCTACAGGCTGCAGTTCTTCACAAACTGCTTCAGCAAGGACCCCTTCTGCAGGGTGCAGTCCTTCAAGGTCAGACTGCTCCAGTGCAGGCTTTGCTCTCCACAGGGACATAGGTTCTGCCAGGGCACCCTTCCAGCACAGGCTTTGGACTGGGTCACAGCCTCTTTTCAAGCATTCACCTGCTCCAATGGGTGCAGGTAGATATCGGCTTACCATTAACCTCCACAGACTGCAGGGATACAGCCTGCTTCACCATGGGCTGCAGAGGAATCTCTGCTCTAGTACCTGGAGTACCTTCTCTCCCTCCTTCACTTACTTTGGTGTCTCTGTAGAGTTATTTCTCTCACATATTCTCATTCCTTGCTCTGGCTGTAACTGCTGTTCTGCAGTTTTGGGGTTTTATTATTCCATTTTTCAATAAATCCTCACAGAAGAGTTAGCTACCATCATCACTGATGGCCTCAGCCTTGGAAAGTGATGGGTTCCTCTTAGAGTTGGCTGACCTTGACTCTATCAGGCACTAGGGAAGCTTTTAGGAGCTTCTCTCATTTCAAAAGCCTCCTCTAGCCAAACAAATCCCACTGCTTTCTGGTGGGAAAGCAGGTAGCTGGCAGAAGCACCATTTGTTCCTCGGAGCCAGCAGCATGCCAGGCATGATTCCAGCAAATGGCATCTCCCGCATGGGTGTACACAGTAGCCACACACTCTCTTTCTCCTTTGCCTTCTTGCTGACAAACACATCTGTAACCTATTCATCGGCAACTAGTTTGAAGTGGGATTTCTGCAGCAGCAAATCAGTTTTTAAGCACTCAGGAAATCCCCACAGCCTGTTAGCCTCCTTTATGGTTTACCTCTCCTGTTTTCCTTTGTTTTCTCCCATTCCCTCCTGCGTGCATCTTCTGCCACCCCCCTACTGCACTTCCAGGATCATACACTGGAATTCACATTTTTCATGTTTAGCAGGACATTAGTAATTTACTAATATTCAGAGAAGATGCACCTTCTCAGCATCTGCTTCATATGGGTAGCTCAGAGGCCCTCTGCAATTGTCACCTAACTCTTCTCCAGGAGAGGTGCACCCAGATGCCAGCAGAACAATTTGCCTAATACAGCACTGCTACAGCAGCCATCCTGCAAGAGCATTTCATCATGGTACACCACAATGCCATAGACTAGCTTGTCCAGCAACACATCATTAATACTGGGCTAAAAACACAGGGAAAAAAGGCATGACAAAACCCAAACTGCTGAGTCCAGTGAAACTGTTGGTCCACAGAAACTGCAGAATTTGCCTTAAATACACACATACACAAATACACACCAATTCTATAAAACTGTTAAGGAAAATATCCATCCTGCTCCTTTTAGCACCCAAACACAGCAGGGGTAGCATTACGAAAAAGAGGTACAGGGGGATCCCATTGTCCTTTTCTGATCTCCTTCACTGTAATGTCCTGTCATTAATTTAAATTAATTTCCAGACATCTTGAGAACCTTCTCCTGCCAAATTTATCTAATAAATTTTATATATGGCTTCATTATGACATTGACTATGCACTGCTTAGGGAACGTACTATTACTTTTTTTCCACAGATGCGAGAGGGAGACACAGATCCCCAAAGGCAGCCAGTCACAGCATAAAAAAGTGACAAAGCAAAGAACTGAACCTGTTCCTGTCTAACATTCATTGTCCTCAAGCATTCTGTTTTCCCAAGGAGAACTTCATTTCTCAGATCCTCCTATGAAGAGCCTTTATTCTGAGGTTCTCCTTTAAGTATCAGGTTTGAAAATTAATTTAAGAAAGTGAGGCATCTTTCTACTTAAATCTTTTCAAAATGAAGGGTCCTTGTAAAAGTCTTTCTATTTCAGTAGGGTTTTGTTAAGGGGTATTTTCTAACTTTTTGTATTCCCATCTATTTTTTCCACATGAAGCTGACTATGTATGGTGATTGTGTGCCTCAAGGAAGCAGTAAATCTTTATTTTCTTCCTCTTCTATAAAAATTCAACCCTTTCAAGTTGTAAAACTGTGTATTATAACTACTGCCTGCTGACTTCCATATTTTCTGAGGCAAGCAACATCTGGCATAAAAACAAATGCAAATATGATCAGAGTTTGGAAGACTTCCTTCCAGCAGTCCTTTCAGCTGGCTTTATTCCCAGTTATCAGCCACATGGAAAAGAAAAATGTATTTGGCTTTGTCTCTAGTTGCAGTATCTCACTCTTCAGGTAGAACAGCTTCCCTTCCAAGGGAGATTTTGATGGCATGGCATTCAGATGATGGGATCTGAACTAAACTGCAACAGTTATGGCCTCCAGGGTCCAGCATGGCTCTTCTCCAAGGAATCCCAGCTCCTGTTGTAGATAATAATAGTTTATCCCCTCCAAAATACAAATATGCAGATATAGACATAATTTGGGTGAGTTTAAATGTAAACCTATCATTATGACTAGTACGCTTCCGCTTCAAGTGCAGACATTCGACTGTAATTAAACAGAATTATTCATGAGGGGGTTGGCTGTAGCCGACAGACTTGATAACTCAGGTTATTGTTAGTATCAAAACAGCAGCTGCAACTCATCCCTGGGTGACTGCCTCACTGCACCTCATGTGGATGAGTGATATGACTGTCCTTCAGTTTGATGGCTCTGCCTCTACAAGTGTGATGTTTGTATTTCAGTTCTCCTGAGTTGAGTTCAGGGTGGGAGGCAGAATGGGCTTAACACTACTTCACATTTCTTCTTGGCCCATAATGTACATCAATGCAGGCTGAGTATGAAGCCCTATACACTTCTTTTACACTCCATAAGCATAGGTAATGGAGCAAGGATCCTGATCCCTTTCTCATGTTCACAGCCCAGAGCAGAAACAGACAGCGAAATCTCTTCAACCCCAGGCAAGATCAAGTACAATCTAGAAATGGAAAATGGAAAAGTAGCTTGTATTCAGACCAGAACACTGGATACTATACCCTGGAAAGCTATGTTTTGGTGAGGCTTCTGATAGGGCAAGGAGGAGAGATGTGAGATTTTTGTAGTTCTCCTAAATGCACCTAAATGATAAAAATCTATGCCACCCTGGTCAAGGTAGAAATCATACAGAAAGAACCTATTTTCAGCTAATAAAGACCTCAGATTACTTACAACTAATGTAATTCAAAATGTCCAGTCTTAATTAAACAGTTCTTTCTGTCTGATTACACTTTGTATTTTACTTCCCCTGAAGAGCATCACCAGCAATGTCCCACTGTTTTTCAATAGCTTTACATTGCAATTTCCAGGCTGTGCCAGAATAAATGGCTCAGCATGGAAATTGAAGCAGCATGCAAGGCTGATCATTTGCTCAAAACAAACTGTGTTCAAGTAAATGAATGGAACATAATTGCATTTCAGCTTCAGCCTGAAGATGTAACAAGAGTTAGCATGTAAATCTTCCTGTTGAGTTTACACTCAATAATGCTTCTTATTAGAGATTTTTCTGGGCCTATTTGTATATGGAGAACAGCTCATAGAGATGGAGTTTGTAGTCCTTCACAGACCACTCTAACAGTGTCCTATGACTTCTCATGTAACAGAGATTTCATCATACTGATTTCCAAGTGATTCTCATACTTGTTTACTCATCCTAAGTTTGCTCTGTGACCCCAGGGTCAAATCTAGCATGATTCAACTGTGTAAGGGCTCATAACTTGCTCATTTCCCTTTTCAAGCTTAGGGTTGATGACGCTCTAAGCAACATAATCTATTGCAAGTTGTCCCTACTCACTGCAGGAGGTTGAACTAGATGGCCTTTGAAGGTCCCTTCCAACTCAATGCATTCTGTGACTGTAATTCATGATCCATGAGATCTCCATAAGAAACCAAGCCCGGCTAGGAAAACTGAATGGTTCAGCAGCCACATATCAGATTTCATTTCTACTTTCTCCAAAAATAACCACCGACAACAGAATACCTCCAAAATACTCCCTGACAACAGAATATGCCCTAAATAAAATAAAATCTACTCTTACATCTATACTTGTTTCCATGGAGGTTTCCATCAGAGGTTTTCCTCTGATTTTCACAGTTTCCTCTGCCAGCCCTGGCAACTGCATAGGTTACCCATATACAAAGACTACTGCAGATGTGCCAAACTTGCACAAAGCAGAGAGCTGTTCAGAGTGACTCCAAGAAAGCATCCATGCAGCAGCAGCACTGCTGCCAGTCCTTCTCTACAGAGAGCACCAACCATCTGGAGATTCTGTTACTGAGGACCAAGTATTTTTGATGAGACACTAAACAGGAAGCACCATAGTGTCAGCACTTCACATGCTGGCCTTAGCCTCCGGCTTTAAATTACAGTGAGGGATGTAGTATCTGTAGTGCAAGTTTGTCCCCAGTGACTGACAAACATTTTGCTGCTGGCAGTAGCCCTCTGTATTGTTCCTCACCATATGTCATGGTCTCTTGCTACCTCTTCATGCCCCATCTCTTCTCTGCTTCCCTGCTTTGTGCATCCGCACCAGCCAGAAGCTCCATTTCCCTTGAGACTCACATGAAGTGGCTGAGGCTCAGCCACAGATGACATCATTAAGCCGAACCTCCAGGCTTTGAGCAGTGGGGATGATGCCCCAGCTTCAGGCAATTACTTTGAAGTCACAGAGTGCTTCTGCCCACACTTTGCACTGGAACAGACTGGCAGGGGCCTGTAGAACAAAATTTAACACCCAGGGAAGGAGGCAGGGGGAACAGTTTGTGGCCACAGAAGGAGGAAAGCAAATGCCCATCCTTCTGCCCACAGAGGAGGAGAAAGACAGACTGTGCCAGGGCTGTGGGCAGAGCAGGAGCAAAGACAAAAGCAAAAGGCAAACCATGGGAATGGATGGAGTGAAGCCAATACTGAAATCTTCCAGAGGACTTTGGCTTTTTTTGGGTTGTCGCACTGACATTTTGGCATGATTGTTTCAGACCTTGGCTAGCAGGCAAGTCCAGTGTGTGAAGTCTTGTAGGACTTTATGTTTAGCAATACCTCAGAGCTGGCTGCAAAATCCCTCAGGTGGAGGAGAGATCTGGTGTATCTGGGAGGGGTACAGGAGCCACCTCTGAGCAGTGAATGAACATGCTCAGGGGGGCACTGGGTGCCAGTGTTCTATTGGCAGCTAGAGAGAGGATTCAGTGCCTGGGAGATATCAGCAACTTGTAGCCTAAAAACTGCCAGAGGACACCTTACTCTCCTCAAGACTGTCACTTTCCCCCTTACCCTGAGGGCACAGGAAGCCTGCAAAACCAGGGCGAACCTAAAAAGGAATGAGTGAGTTTAGAGCTGGAGCAGCTACACAATAGCTAGGTCAGGGTCCTCCTAACAACAGCGTTGACACAGCCGACACAGGGATAGTAGAAACTGCAAACTAGCTAGAGACAGGATTCCACCTGGAAAACAAAAGCTATTTAGCAAGGAGAATATAATTCACCAACTAGTGTTCCCTTTGTCAGAGAGGTGAACTCTTCTGGAAAGTCAAACTGTATTAAGTAAACTTTAGGAAAGGAAACAAATTAGAGAAAGAGACATGAGGAGATGCAAGAGAGTAGGAAGGCAAATCCCTGGCACTGGGCCTGTGAACGTGGCTGCCCTGTACCAGCCAGCACAGAGGCAAGCGCTGGGCAGAAGCCCACTGCTCAGTTCAGGGCAGCAGCTATTGTGAGAGCCTGAGACACTGGGAGGAGCTCAGAAGAAATAAGATCACTCTCCTGCAACTACAGGGTAGCAGTGAAGGTATGTTTTCCTTAGCTCTGAGAGCACATGGAAACAGTTTACAAACATCTGTAGAAACAAACAGGAGAGAGAGTAAATTATGTGCTAGAGAAGATAAAACAAAGAGAGGAAAAGTTTAAGTTGAAAGTGATAGCATTTTACCAATAAGTCTAGCACTTCACAAAACAGCTCTCATAAAGAAAGCAGAGAAAAGCCCATGTACAGGCAGTTTTCAAGCTGGGTGGAAAGAAAGTAATTAATATATGCACAATGAAGAGTGATACAAATATTTCCACCCTCACAACCTGCAGTGCAAATTCTCCACTGCCCTACATCTATTGCTCTCATTAACAGCAATGCAAAGAATTAAAGCACGAGCATAACCTTATAGTACTATTCTATGTGTAGATTTCTAGACATTTCTAGACAACAGAGAATTCAGTTTTATAATCATGGGTCAGAAAATTATTCACTAGCAGCGTTCCTTTTGAACTCCTCCTGAGATCTCCTCCTGCTCCATCTCAAATCTCTTTTAGCCTTGATGAGGTAGTGATATGACTCTATATATGGACAGCATGTGGTAATGTCTCTTAACATCATATCCAGGGCTTCTGTATGATTTGAGTTATCAAAGTTTTCAAGCCTTGCTAGGTACCAGGATGAGGAAGAAAGAGGCATAGGCAACAGGATTATTTCATACCATGTCACATGTGTTATAAATTAGAAAGTTTGCTACATAGTTCTGTCTTTCCCTTGATGGTGGCACTCCAGAGAACTTCCCTCCCTGGTGCCAGACTCCTGAAACTTTCCCTTCCTCCAAAGCCATTGCACTTACAATGTGTCCTACGTGTGCTATCCACTGCTGGGTGTGCACAGATTCAGCTGATGGGACTGGCTGAGTATATATCGTATGTTAGAACCAGAATCGATACCAGTTCTTTAATATTATTATTAATTATTTTGTCTTGTCTTATTCAATCTATAGTTCTACCTTCATGTTTCCTGGTTTTCTCTAATTGCCCTTCCTGGGTAGGGCAGGGTCATCAGGTGATAGAATGACTGCCTAAATCATTATGTATTTTGTCAAATCTATCAACTACCACAAGTCCTAAGAAGCCTACACCTTACCTGGCATATACACTTACCAGCTTAATGCTTTCCACGAGGAGGGAAGACAGCTATGGTCCTGCAGCTAGTATTAATAACTGTTAGCCCCATCATCCAGAAAGCTGGGCTCTTAAGACAGCAGAGAACTGTTTCTGGCTTGAGGACTTTTCCTGAGATAATTACCAAGCTTTATAACTGTCCCCTGCAGATTAAGACAATGATAAATGAATGAAATCAGATTAGTCAATATAGCTAATTGGAGGAGTTTGCGCACTCACTGTGGGTGCATCATTACTCTCCATTCATCAGCACAAGGATAAACACGATTCAAAGTCTTTGCATGTACAATAGTAAAGCAACCTGCAGCTCTTCAGCTTTCTCCCATGGGCTTCCTAGATATTTCTTGGGTCCTTCTGTATCTTTGTCCTGGGCCATCCTCGAAGTCCTTTGGTGAGTGCCATGTCTTTCCTTAGCAAAGCAGATTAAGCTAAGCCTGTAGAGGATAAACAAGAAATTGCTGAAAAGCACTGAAGTTATAACACAGTGGTTAGTGGTGCATTTGCTACTACTGTCCTCTGCCTGACAGAATCAGAGTTGCTCCACTATGTGGCACAGATGCTCTGCAACTCCACAATCAGCAACAATCCCCTTTTTGCTGAACAATATTTCTAGAGCTGGGAATTCCTCAATGCTACTGCGGTTGTTGCACACAGGATCCCTGTATAAACAGTAGACCCATCTAAGTAACAGCAGCCAGACCATTCAAGTGGGTACCCACAAAGGTTATACTGCTGCCCACAATATCACTCTAGTTCCCTCCTTCTCAGTCCTGACACATACCTGCAGCAAGCAATCGTTTCCATTATCACTAAAGGGAGTAGAGTTTCAGGGCTGGCAACTGCTTTGTGCTGAAATTCGAGAGCTGAGCCTTTCTTTTCCATCTCTGGCACGAATTCCCTACGTGGTCCAAGGCAGGCACTTCTCTCTCCCTGTGGCTCAGCTAGCTCAGTCTGCCATCTGTAGAACTCAGCTAGCACCCTCCTCCTCCTTCTTGCATCCTTTTATTCTTATTTATGTTAACTGCAAAGACGAATGGGCTTGTTTGTGTGCAGGCACAATACAAAACGGGTGGGGCCACGAATCTGGAAGCACCGTTGGTATGGAGTGGGTCTGCAGGGAAGGATGCGGGCACGGAGAGGCAGGTGCACAGAGGGACGCCGGGATGCGCACTTAGGGATGGAGGATTCCTGCAGGGAAGGGCACGCACCCGGCGAGCCGGGCGTTTGCCCACCTCCCGCAGCACCCCCGGCGGCGCTCCCGCTGCAGCGGCGCCCGGCTCGGCCGCTCGCGGAGTGGGGTGGGCAGGGGGCGGGACACCCCCTCGCCGGGTAGCAGTGCTGCCCCCAGCCCCGCTGCGGGGCGGGTTCCCCCCGCTCCCGCCTCTGCC
>VZTY01014752.1:22279-78804 GCA_013400935.1 Turnix velox | reverse complement strand
GCGCTCCATGCGGGTGGCCGCCGGCCTCTACGAGGCCTATGAGCGGGAGCGCCGCCGCAAGCTGCAGCAGTGCCGGGAGGAGCGGGAGAGAATCATCCGGGAGGAGAAGAGGCGGATCCTGGCGCCTCTCGGCAGCCTGCCACCTTCGCCTGCCTCCCGAATCGGCTCCCGGGCTGCTGTCACCGCCACTGCCACCACCGGCGGCCCACGGCCTCATGGCGGGGGGAAGGCCAGGGCATCAGGTGGTGCCAAGGCCAAGAGCCACTCCCTGGACTCGTTGCAGAAGCGCCGTGAGGGCAGCTGGGGCAAGACCTCCTCGGAGTCGGGAGCCTCATCCTCTTACAGCGGGGAGAGCCTGAGAGAGCGTGGAGGCAAAGGAGGTGGCCGGGGCCGGGGGGGAGCCACCACCGCCAGCTCCCTTTTGGGACGCAGCTTCAGCCTGGGTGACCTCAGCCACTCGCCACAGACAGCACAGAGGGTGGAAAGGATTGTCAGGGAGGTGAAGAGGAAGAAGGGTCTCTCAGAGGTGCCTGAGAGGGACAAGAAGATCGCAGCGCTGATGATTGCCAAGCACCAGGAGGCCAACCTCCTGCGGGAGCAGCGGCAGGCAGCCCACCTGCAGTGGGACAGCCAGCGGAGGCTGGCAGAGAAGCGTAAGGAGCAGGAGGAGAAAGAGAAGCAGAGGCAGCTCCTCCAGGGCCAGCGAATATGGGAGAGCCAGGTGGAGAAGCGGCGGGGGAGGCTGAGCCAAGAGCAGGAGGAGGCCACCTTGCTGAAGCAGAGGCAGCGCTTGGTGTGCGAAGAGAGGTGGCGGGAGCAAGCAGAGAAGCAGGAGCGGCTGCGGAGGGAGAAGCTGGAGAGGGCCATTCAGGAGGACAAGCAGAAGAAGCTCCACCAAGAGCACAACCTGAAGGCAAGGGAGGAGGGCAAGAAGGAGCACCGGGAACGAGAAGAGCAGCTCCTGCAAGAAAAGCTGTCCACAGCCGCACAGAAGAGGCTGAAAAAGGAGGTGCAGCTGCAGAAGGAGAAAAAACTGCTTAACCAAGCAGAGAAACTGAAGCACGAGGCCTTGCTCAAGGAACTGTCCAAGCAAGAGGCAGAAGAGAAAGAAATGCTGAAAGCCTCACTGGAGATGAGTTTGAGCAAAGCTCAGGAGAACTATGAGCACCTAGTGGAAAAGAGGAACCAGGAGCTGAAGGAGAAGGCCAGGCGGGAGGACATGCAGATCCAGAGAGCCAAACTGGCAGCAGAGAAGAAGGAAAGAGAGCAGAAGGAGCACTTGGAGGCCCTGGCTAGAGAGACAGAGAGAAAGCTCCAGCATGCTGCTCAGGTGGCTGAAGAGGCTGTGCAAGAAAAGGCCCGCAAGGTTGTTTTGAGCCGTCTGGAGAAGGAAAGGGTGCAGAAGATGAACAAGCAAAAGGTGGAACAATATGAGGACTTAAGGCGCAGGGAGATCCTCCTCTCTATAGAGAAGAAGCTGGAGAGGAGTGAGCAGATCTTCAAGGAGAAGAAGACAGTCTTAGAAAATGCTAGATCTGTTGCCCGAGCATCCTTCCATGTCCGGGAAAAGGTACGGGAGGAGACAAACATGCGCACCTTTGACAAGATGGCCTTGGAAGCAGAACTACATGCCCACCTGAATAAGAAATGAAAGATCATGTCATGAATGAGTGGGGATACATCACCGATTGTCCATTATAATGTGTAAGAAAGCTCCTCTGCATTAACATTTTAAAAGAACTTCCAACAATCACCCTAATTTCTTATTTTGAGGGAACAGGGTACCGCACAAAAATGTGGCAGCTATTTCACATACTTTTTAAAATACATTTTTTTTCTGTGTGTAATTTAAGTACTAACTTCAGTCATCTTTACAGAGGGGAAGTGAGCTTTTGTGTCCTCCACCCCATAAGCACACATTTTCTCTGACAGGGCTGCAGAAGTCTTCTTGAAGCCTGTGAGGTACTTATTGATTGTCTACACTGGAGCTGACTACAGCTGCTCTCTTTTCAGCTGGAAATCCAGACAACAGAAACTACTGACTACTAGAGCACACCGATTAAAAACCAAAATTCCTTGGCTGAGCAGCTTGAGTTACAGGCAGTTTGGCTGATGCTATAGGACTGCATTTTCAAAGCCACTGCACTCCAATACTGAAAGTGAAGAGGATTGGAGTACAGAATGTCATAGACCACTGGGTGCCCCTCTCCTGTTGCTGGTACCAAGCAAGAAAAAGCACAGATCAAGACTTTGTAACATCATGTAAGTAGATGTTATGATCAGAGCTGGGCAGAAGATGTTAAAAAGTTCTCACAAACATAATTTCACTTTTGCTGTTGGCAACTGTTGTCCCTCCTGGGTATCCTCCATCTCCTCCTTTCAAAGTTTATCTTACAAATGTCTGTAAAATTGCTTTTTTTCATTTGGAGGAGGAGGAGAGAAGTTTGTGGGCAGTCCACAAACTGATGGGCACGCAACCAGCCCATTTGTTCATGAAGATATATAAATGAATGAAGCTGTGGAATCAGGCCTCTATGGCAAACACATGGATCATTTGTAAATGGAAATATGCCAACAGAATGCATAGAGAAATTTCCAGCTTTGGAAATTCTCAGAACTTGAGACCCCTTATCAGTATTTTTCAACTTGTCCTGCCTTGAGCAGGAAGTTGGACCAGGAGTCCTCCAGAGGTCCCTCCCAACCTAACAGTTCTGTGAGCTGCATACAGTGAGACATTCATCCAGCTCTTATCATCATCTACTGTGCAGGGTAGCATTTATTTGTCCACAGGTGCTAACAGTTGTATTCTTACATAGGGCACAAGAAGGAGTAGGTGCACAAAATAACGTATGTTGCAGATTCTCTTAGGTGAGGATTACAACTTTTTTATAACTCAATTATAATTTAAAAGGAACTGAGTCTTTCTATTGTTAGTACCTTGGAAATGTGAAAAGCCTACCTGTGTCCCATGCACAGTGTTCAAATAAGACGGCGTTCTCCTCAAGGTTTCCATGTTTGCTCTCTTCTGGGTTGCAGTTACAAGCACACATCCAAACCTGGCACTTCCTGTTGGTTTTTTTCTGGCTTTGGGCAGTGTCAGCTCTCTGCTCCACCATCTGTGTTGCTGTGGTGGTGGCACTGGACCTGGAACATGGAGGAAAAGCAGCAAGACCAGTCAGAATCTTTGTGGATGTCTTTGTCAAACATCACTGTAGAAGAGAAAATCAGATGAAGGTTGATGTATGGCCCTGCATGCATAGATTGCTCACCCGAATTTCACAGGAGGTGACAGCAGATCAAAAACCTCTTAGAAGTTTTTAGAAGAACAGTGAACCAGGCACATTCTGATGCCCTGCAAGGCTGAAGACATCATACAAATAGTGTTGAAAATGAAGCAAGTAGGGATTTTCTTTGATTTGATGGAACTTGCTCCTCTTTGAATCATGGTACAATTAGTGCTATTGAGGGCGGACACCATGAAAGTCAGAATTAGGGCATCAGAGCAGTTTGCTCTGTCAGTCACTGGCTTGCAGAGTTACACCAGGCAAATTCTCAGGGGCTGGGCTTGCCCCTATTGATATAAATGGGAACAAAGTCAGGGCCAGGCTCTTGGAATTGCTGCCACTCACAGAAAATACCAACTTTGAGCTTGGCAGAGCGCTTCAGAGACTTGGGACAAATGATGCTAGCAAAGCACAAAGTACAATTTATTAATTTATTATTTATCGGAGTGGTTATTAAAGTGAAATGTATCTGTTGGTGAAAAATACTAATTAAGACCAAAATCTAAAAAAATATCAGTAGCTGTTGGAAAGACAGCTGTGTTACTGTTAAGAGCTAGGAGTCTGTCCTCTCACCCTCCTCCCCAAAGCAGTAATTGGTTTGAACAGAGAAACCAATCCTGCTGTAATACTGGACAAGGTCTTATTCATGTGTTGTTTGTACAGCAGTGGTTCACGTATGCCTCCCTTGTAGCTGCAAAAACCTAGAAAAGAGATGCCCAGCCTGTACAAAACTTCCCTTGCTCCCTGGCAACACTGGAGTTGGGATAAAACCTGTCATGACTCCAGCATAGCCAGCATTTCATCTTTTATGTAGCCTTCAGGGCTGCAGAGAAAAGCTGGCAGCATGGATGTGAGCGCTTGTGCTCCCCACGTTATGGCACGGTGATTGAAGTTCACTGCTTGATCCATTTAGTAGAGGACTAATGGGGAAAACTAGGAAATGGTGGAAAGAGGGGACAATGTAGTGGGTGAATGAGCAGATGCAATCTCTAACTGGAACAGCAGTTTTCCCCTAAAGGTCTACTGCGATCCCCCTGAAGGCTTTGTTGAGACCTTCCTCTGATAGGGCATTTCCAGTGAAGTCTGAGAACATTTTATAGCCCAAGAGACATGTCTTGGCCATTGACTGTAATTACATCTGGGATCTGTCTTGTGCTGCTATGTTTTACACCATGGGCCTGCTGCTGAACTTATCAAAACATACTTATATGGTGGTAATTGGGATGGCAAACTACTGTTCCTATACTGTGCAATGCACAGCTCAAGCTTTGAATACGCAACCTAAGAGAAAAAATTTTTTTTCAAAAGAAATTAATCTGTGTATGGATATCTTTTTATTTCTATGGTGATTCCCATCCAAACTATGTGAAAGTCAATAGAGTTTGTAAGATGTTCAAAACTGCAGTGTGTAAAATTAATTCAGCAGACTGAGTGGAGGCATGAGAAGTATTTCTTGTGTCTGCTTATGATTCTGTTTATTTGAGAAGTTGAAATGCTGGATTTCCATGGGCATAGAAATTAAACCCCACGACACAAGTAAAAAGTATGGGCCCTTGGATGAGGCTTATTTGGTGGACCAGGGACTACTAAAAATCAAAGAAAGCAATGTGTTACCTCACAGAAGTAGAACATGCTTTATTTAGAGCAAAGAAACAGCTGATAATGTTTTGTTAGGTCCTGCAGAAGGGTAACTCAGGTTTGTCCCCTCCTGGGATTAGAAAGCACATTTTAGGCTATTGATGTATTGTAATCATAAGGTTATATAATAAAGATTTTGCTTCTAGGCCGTTTGCACGCGGTGCACAGAGTGACCACTAGACCTTGAAATACACACACTTCAAAAGCAACAAAAGGACAATTAGCAGGAAATTTCTGTGAGTGAAAACACAGCTTAGATACAGGAATGGGGAGAAGCCTTGACTAAAGAATAGTTTCTTTTGGCCAAGTACAGCATGAATCTTTCCCCTGTTTGAGAGTTCACAGACTGTAGTGCTTATGTGGATTGTCTAGTTTTTAACAGCATCTGAGCTAAGGCTGGAACCCTTCAGTCTCTTCTTGCTGCCTCTTCACATACAATTCATTATTAAAACACAACCTTTCTGTCAAGGTTGAATCTGACAGGCACATTCAAAAGCTATTAGGAGGAGCAACTGCACCATCACTAGTTAATATTTTACTAGGCATTTTTTAACTCAATTTATAAATTCTTTTGCTGCGTGGATAAGAGATGTGAGGATTAGATTTCTCACCTTGGTTACTTACGGAGTTTCTCTTACGATGCTTTTGGTGCTCCAGGCGCATTCTGTGCTAAAATTTCTCATGATATAAGAAAAATTCTATTCACAAAACTAATGAAGAATATGCATTGAACACAGGTCTGAGAGCAGATCTATTTTAGTCTGCATGTCTTTCTTTAGGTCAAGTCTGGACAGGAAGATGTGATAAACACATAATTTGCAATAGAAAGTCCATCAAACACTGTTGTTCCAAAATTCTCTTAAGAACAGCCCCAGAGCCACCTCTGCTAGTTGTCATCAGGGAAATGATGGCTGCAAGAAAGTGACATTTTCTGCTCCCTTACTGATCTTAGAGAGAACTAGGCTGATCACAACCTACCTGAGGTTGACTTGTCATTGCCACCAGTTGTTACACCAAAACAAAATATTTGCTTTCATTGAGGGTATTCTTCCTCTGATGGTGAACACAAAAAAGTAATGTTTCAAATGCCAGTTTGCAAGAATTTTCTGGTTTTGGGATTTTTTTAAAATTTTTTTTTCTTAAACCAGATGGGGGGAGATTTAAGGGGAAGACACTAAATTAGTTAGATGCAGCATACTATGGGTGATGACTGTGGCTCCCTTCATACACTATTTTTCAGACCTGAGACCATACTGTTGCTTAGTGGAGCAGTCACCACATCCAGAAGAGCAGAGCTCCCTCCAGGAGGGATCTGCCTGCACACAGATCACACAGGCTCCCTTCAAAGTGGGCAAGTTTGATTAAGTTGCTTGATGCTTTGCCAAGTCAAGGTCCTAGGGAATTATATCTGTTAGAACTGAACTTAGTTGTCATAGTTGTAAAAGAAGGCTGTCACAGGCAAATGAAAGGAAACACTGCCTTAGCCCAGTCTTTCTAGACACGAGCCCCGTGACATTGACTTCGCAGCCTCACAAGCCCATGGCAAGCAAGTAGCACTCACTGCTGCTAAGGAGACATAGTAAGAAAATCTTAACATGTCTTCTAGGTGGGAGGAAGCTTTGCTTTTCTGTTTAGATAAGCTGACACTTTGTGGTATTTTGAAGGGAAAATGCTGGGATGAGTTAATAAAAATGCAACACTCCTCTTTACAAGGAGTGTTGCTCTGTTTACACAGAGCAGTCTGGATTCTGGGGAAGGCCAGTGTTCAAAGCCTTCATAATGGGATGTGACCTGTATCCTGCATACGTCTTAATGCTAAGGCATAAAAATTTCAGTTCTAGGTTTGACTTCTTTGTCCTTACCCCATACCTAGTGCATGGCTTTTCACTGTGAAACACGATCTTGTTACTGTAACATTCTAGTCTAAAAGGACCCTACACTTCACACTTATTTCCTGCATTTCTGCCAATTAGCAAGATATCCTCCACATTACAAAATCACTCTGGCATAAATATCCTGTAGTACAAAAACAAAGTGTCAGTGCTATTTTGTTCTTACGTGCTTTACACAACTCCCTGCACCCAATCTTGGGAGCTGTCTGTGAGGTAAAGTAATTATTGCCCCCAGCCTAAATACGGGAAAACTGAAGCAGAAAGAACTGATGCAACTTGCCCCTGGCCATGCTGGCACTCTATGATCATTTAGGTTCCTTTGCTTCCCCAAGCAGCCCTCTAATTAACTGCTCCTGGTTGCAACAGAAAGATGTCCCCATGTCCTCCTGCTGCAGCAGCTCCTTTGGTTCCCGCTCTCCTACTGGTGCTTCATAATTTCATAATCAAGGTTGGAAGGGACCTTTCAGATCATCAAGTCCAACCATCAGACCAACTCTGACAAGCCTCATACCTGGACAGGGACTTGAACCCCTGACCCTCAGATTAGGAGTGTGATGCTCTCCCAACTGAGCTATACATCATGGAGAATGAAAGTTTTAAGGTGCCAGCCTCCATTTCTGAGCATCACCCCCAAACCTTGAAGCACTAGAAAGACGTTTAAAATTTCTCTTTAGGCTTTCAAATGGGATCTGGAAGTGAATGCCACAGATAAAATTTGGCTGGGAGCCCTGGAAGAGGCATGGCAAGAGGAAGATGCATTAGCAGAAATGGGCAGGAACTACAGTCATAAATATTAAATGAGAGACCTGTCAGGGTATGAGAATCCTTATACCATCCTGGCTGTCTAGAATTGCTTTTATCTATATGCATGCCAACATACAATAACACATTGTTTCAGCATATTAAAGTTAACAGGGTTCACTTCATCCCATTAGTTACATCCCTAGAGCTAGTTGAGTTACTCCAGAAATTAATACAGCCCAGATATATTAACCTTTTTATTATTTATGTACATCATAATGTCTTGGGCTAGGTTATGCTTCCAAAAGCCTGGTGGAAATTTCCCCCTGTCTGCACTGTGCCCAGGCAATGGGACAGGCAGGTCACGTGTCAGTTGGTATTTTTAGGCACAACAGCAAGTTTGTCAATACCTCATGCTGCACACTGCATTTGTGGGGGTTGGTAAAGCAGTATCTGCTTAAACAGTACAGCCAAAGGGAAAAGCAGCCAGCACAGAGGCACCTTATCAGACAGCAAACTAAATAACGGGGAGCAAGAGATTTGGCTCTGTGTCTGGCAGATGCTACTGAGAATGTTTTGGTTTGTAAGGGGGTGAAGGGATAATTTCATCTCATTTTGCAATCACCTCCAAAGTAAGCTGTGCTATTTTTGACAATTATTTAATGATTTATAAAGGATGGCAAAATAAGGAAAGAAGGTATTTCAAAACACAGATGTGTGGGTAAAGCAGAAAGACATTTTCTTTTTGCTCCTGCAATAAGTCCTGAGTATGGTGCTAGCAGCTGTAAATTTTGTCAAGTGCAAAGATACATGCATTTTCCCCCTGCCTGGTGGAACCAGGTCTGTTCACAAGCTTTGCTACCTGTGCATGTGCCTCCAGTCCACACTGAACCAGAAGGGCCTCACATTTTCCTCACAGTAACAGCTGTTTCCTCAGACTTGAAAGAAAAAGGGAGATCAAAGAAACACAAGGTGGTGCCTATGAATAGCAAAGCAGTATTTCAGTATTTACTTTTCAGTGTAAAATTTTTTCTTACTAGTGCAGCTTGAGGCTATTTCCTCTTTTCCTATCACCTGTTGCTGAAGAGACTGACCCCCATGTCTTTACAACTTTCTTTCAGGTAACTGTAGAGAGCAATAAGGTCTCCCATCAGCTTTCTTTTCTCCAGACTAAGCAAACAACCCCAGCTCCCTCAGACACTCCTCAGAAGACTTATTCTCCAGACCCCTCACCAGCCTCATAGCCCTTATCAGTTCTGAGTGATGACATTGCTTTTTCTGCTAGCAGTTTTTACTTACGGCAGCACAGAAGGAAGTAAAGCCAGGAAGGATTATTCAAGAAAACCATAGCTAACCCAGCTGCTCTCAGAAGATTCTTCATGTCTTTATGTACCACACTAGTAGAGTACCTGACATCTATGGTCTACCATGGATACACTCTACATTGCCTTGCATGGTAGCTATCACTCCAGTTCATGTCTCTTAGGTGCTATGAGTCCTAACAGTTTTCAGACAGTAGTTTTCTGTGATTCTTACTATAATTCAACTTACATGTACACATTTGAATAGTTAAGAATTTTAATACATTTTGTTTATCTGCATCAGAAATTACAAGCAGCGATTCTGGGAAGCAGTGATGTTGTCACTCAGAGCTACTGTCCTCTCCAAGTGTCTCTGATCAGACTATGCTGTGCTACTCTACAGATATCTCTGGGAACCTGCAGATCCCTCCCTACAAAGGCAGATGCCACATGATTCAGTTGCAGCCTGTGAGTTCCACTGAAATTTTATTGTAATGCAGCTACCAGGGAATTTCTGCAGTCTCCTGAAATCTGCTGGGGCTCTTTCTGTCCATCATGTTGCCAGCACTGTATAAACTCACTCGCTGTATGAACTGGCAATGCTGTCTGACTCCTCTCCATGACAACACACTGTAATGTCTTCAGGTCCAGGGAGGCATTCTGCAAGCATCCTCCCAACAAGACTGGCCAGGAAGTCAATAAATCAGGAGTACAATGTTAGCATCAGTCCTTTCTATGAGGGAGGTGGATGCAAAGGGACAAAATGTGCCTGCAGATGAAAGGAAAGAATTGCTGAACATGACAGAGAAGAAAGAAATGGCAGAGTAGAAGCTTTAAATAACCTTCAAATAATATATGGGGCTTGTAAGGTCTCATCCAACAGATATGCACGTGGCCAAACAGCTACTTTCATTCAACTTTTTTTTAAACTTGGGGAATGAAGAATGCCCCTGTGAAGCAGAGGATGATACGGACCATTTCTATTTGAGTTTGAATGAGAACTAGCACTAAAAGGATTTTGCTGTGTCAGTGCTAGGATGAGGAGGATGAGCTGCATGAGAAGTATCTATCTCAAGAGCACAGGATGAGGAAGCACATTTCTGTTGAAGCTTGTTATCTTTCTATCCTTTTTTGAATGGTTGGTTTGTTTTGTCTTTAAAGAGTATATGTCAACCTGACAGGAGATGATAGAGAACTGTGACCTGTCCACAATCCAGCTCTTGTTAGGAAGTGGAGAGCTGGCTGGCAGCTTCATACAAGGGCCAGATCCATGCACAGCTTCATTTGTAAGCAGCTATTTCAGTTCAGTTACCAAACCAAAAGTCTGGTTCATGTCTGGCAAAGTCAATTGCCCAAAGGCAAGCACATGATGACACCTAGCACATTCCTGTGTCCTAACTGAACTGACACCACAGGCAAAGGAAACCTGAAGTGGGGGTTGTGTCCAAGGAAGGCAGGGACCTTCAGAAAGGGAAAAGCCAGATTAAAGGAGAATCATAATTCTCATCTAGGCAGTGACATTATAGGAAGAGAGGATTCCTCAAAAAATAGGTCCTCCCTCAAGAAAGAGGTGTCTTGTTGTTGTTAGTCTGGATGTGAACTCCAGTCCCTATCTTCTCCTTCTCTAGCAAGGACAAGAAGCAGATTGTCAGTAGAAAGGCAGGAACAGACAGCTGGCTGGGAAGAGCAGCTAGGTCCTTGTTACATTGATTTAATTTGCATACAGGACCCTAAGTATCACTGTATCACTGGGGGACTAGGCTTCAGCCCTTGATGACTTGTAAAGCCCTGAAACCTGAATGTGTATCCAGACAGATGGATTTGCTGCACTTGCTTGGATGTCAAGTTAGGCTTGTGGGGCTTTCCAGCACACCAGACAACAATGTCCTAGCCACAACTTCCAAGCAGCAAAAATGGCTATATATCATCCTTCCCCAGCTCACGTCAACAGGATTAGTTGATTATTCAGGAGTCCCTTTCTGCAATGGCAGTGGATAAAAATAATTATAAAGCTTCTCTTTATGTTTGCCAGCTATCATAAGGAATCAATACGCCAAGGGATTCCCTGATTTCTGACATTCCTAAGCCCTCAGACAACTGTGGGTATTTTGCACCATATGGCTCCATCTCTTGATAGAACAGTGCCCTAGATATGCTAGTTGTTTTCCAGTCTGTCACCAAATTAACTTAGGTGGATGGGCATATACAGCCCAAGTTTCTGCACTGTTGCCACCGTTTCTGAGGTCTCCAGACCTATTGCAAGCCACTGTATTTTTGCAGCCCCTCCTGCCCACCCCTCTCCCCCTGCCCTGGGACCAGCTACCAAAGGGATTAAAACACAGCATGTTATCTACTGCAGTGGCTTAATCGCTAAGCAAAGCGCTCATCCCCTGACTGCAAGGTCAAGGAATTATCTTCCCAGCAGATACCACAGCCAGGGCTTGAAACAAAATGAGGGGCTGGGACAGTCATTGCAAGCCCAAGGGTCACAGCTTTATTTCTGTTTCTGGTAGAGTGATACCTCTACGGTGCTAGGAAAGGGCAGAGTGAGTTTTCCCACTTGCCCTGAGCTGCCTCTTGGTGGCAGGGGAAGATAAACACAGGAAAAGGTGGTGTTCAGCTTTGTGCAAACACATCCACTTCCCATAAACACCCCCATTGCTAAACCTGTCCTTCTAAGAGCAAAAGGTTTTGATGGTTGTATATATCTGGCACCATACACTAAAGAGAGAACATTAAGCAGGAAAAGCTTTTAATAGGCAGTGAAGAACTAAGTCAGCACTTTCACTATGCCAGAAAAGAAGTGACCTCAAGGGAAACACAAGGGAAAACCAGTTTCAGAGAGCATACATCCTATGCATTAGTTTCAATGGAAGGTGGGAAGTCTTGTTCCCATGTCATTGAGCTAGTTAGGGCATCCTGGCAGCCCCACTCAGTATGCGCAGGGACAGCCCCACTGGGCTGTGAGAGGGCAACTGAAGGTGAAAAAACTCTTCATTTGAGATTTACGTATGAAGAATCCAGATCTGCAGCTACCAGAAGAGAATTAAAAGAATTCCTGACACAGAGAGTTAGTAAACCAGTCCCCTAGCTCTTACCAGGGACTAGGATAGGACATCAGCCCCTGCAGCTTTGCTGTGACCATGTCAGGATCTTTTAGCACATCCAGGCAGGATAACCCACAGTCTCCTGCTTGGTGGCAGCCTGAGATCAACTCTGTTTCATAGACAGGGAAGATGTAAGCTTAGATTACAGAAAAAAGAAGAAGATGATGCTCTCTGCTCAAAGCTGAGTGATACAAACAGCTTCCATCTCCTCAAGTGCCTCCTTTCAGGTTATATATGTGACAGTAATTCCAGAGGAGGAGCCCCTATCTCTCTGCTTTTGTAGAACCCAAGACCCCAGGACTCTTGGTTGAAATTACACATTTGTTAAACCTTCTTTGTTGCACCTTTAAATAGCAGCTATGCAATCAGAGGGCATTTTCCCACCTCTCTCAGAATCTCACCTTCTGCAGTCAGCTGCTCCCTAAAGACTATGGTTATTGTAACTTGTCTGTGAAATACTCACACTCTGCCATGTCCACTCACCTCACCTGTGAACACAAAGGGCCACCTTGCAGCTAGAGGCACTGCTATTATTCATCTTCCCACCAAGAGGTGCTTCCTCCAGCACTGGTGTGTGCCACCAGAGCAGCTCCTGCCTCAAGGGACAAGCTTAGCCCGAAGTCTGCTTGGCAAATTCCACTGTTGGTCAGCTATAAATCAAAATGAAAATGTTTTTATTACTTTCAGCTCTGAAATGTGAAGGGTCTGATCATCTCTGTGTCTATTAAGCTAAAGCTTTTTGAGCTGAACACATTGGTGTCCAAAAAGAGCAAGAGCATGTCCTGCTCTGTGGTGCTCCATCTGGAAAATGGAATGCTAATAAATCTTTGTCTTTTCCACTTGGCTTCTGCTCCTCAGCTCCCCCCTTCCTCCCCCTCCCTCTCCTTCCCTACCTGCATTTCTCTATGCTTTTGTGGAAATCTGACATCACATATATTTCTATATTTTCCTTCATCAGGAAAAGAGTTCCCTCTCTCCACAAAGTGATTCTAAAGACAGGGGAACATGCATTTGAAAGCAGTGGCCCCATTTTCTCAGTATCCTTCCCATAGCTGCTGTCCTTGCAGCCCCCAGGATCTGCAGCTACTGCAATCCAAGAATCAAATTCACTTTGATAAAGTTAGACAATCCCTTCACAAAACCACAGCTCAGCTCCAGAGCACAGATGTACAAGGGACCCTTTTAATCATGTGGAAGTCAAGAACTGCTCTGTCTTCCAGCCATCTGTGTACAACCAAGTCACAGGGACCTGCTGGCCTACAAGCTCCCCAGCACCTCGTGGAAAGTCCATGCTGGGGTACATTTTGGTCAAGGTAGAGTTAATACATGTGAGGTAATCCCCAGTAAGTGTCAGAGACAGTGTGATGCACATACCTTTCCCAGTACTTTTTTGCCATACATTAGAATAACATTAAACTCACTCAGTGATAAGTAGGTGAGATGTACTTCTTTGGGGCAGACTGCTAGAGAGAAGATTAGAGGACATAGTGGTCTTCCCTAACCTTAAAACTTTTCAATGTATCTCTGAAGATTAAGGAGAAAGAAGGTTCCATAAAATAAAATCTGATTGCTTTTAGTGCAGCTGTCCATCCAAAGATGAGCACCCACATCCAGCTTCTGTATAATTTACCTTTCTCCACACACGGGCTCTGGAAGGTAAGATGGAGTCACGATGTTGCTACTGTAATTAGCATTCATAGTGTGGCAGGCTGTGGTGACAGGGCTGTGGAGACAGCAAATACTGACCCCATTTCTTCTTAGAAAGGAGACAGGATTTATTTTGTATTACCCTGGGAACTCACACATTACTGTGGCAAACATCACCTGAACATGCAAAGAAAAAGCAGCATATAGTCCAGTCTGTCCTACTGCCTCCTGACCTCATACAGTATATCACCCTTCCTCCATAATTTATGTCTCCAGCTGCAGAAACAGCCACAGCTTCTGCTTCTCTGGCTATCCCATTACAGCAGCAGTAAGTGCAAGCCAGTTATTCTGCAAAACACTCCAGATGTATTCACAGTGTCTTAAGTCAGGAAATCTTTCTTTCTAACATCACCTTTTCCCTGCTGTACTGCAGCTATAGGTACTCAGCAGGCTCCCTCCCTTGAGCCCCCTGTTTGAAGGACACACATTGTCTCCTCTCCAAGGGGAAACAGGTTTTCCATGACATTTGGAGATACTAAAAACATCCCCAGTGGATGTAAGAGGGATGTATTTGCAGGCCTCTTCAGATCTCCAGCCTGGCCTCTTGAGGACTAGAAATAATGGATGTAAATTGGAAGGCAGTAGATTCAGGCTTGACATAAGAAATAAATCTTTACAGTGAGGGTGGTGAAACACTGGAACAGATTGCCCAGAGAGGTTGTGGACACCCCCTCTCTGGAGATGTTCAAGACCAGGCTGGACATGGCACTGAGCAGCCTGATCTAGTGGGAGGTGTCCCTGCCTATGGCAGGGGGGTTGGAACTCGATGATCTTTAAGGTCCCTTCCAGCCTGAACTATTCTATGATTCTATCTAGTTGCATTAAATCACATGGATAGGAAAGTGTTAAGGAAGTTACTGGCATGCCAGCTATCTGACCTAACTTACTTGCAATGTGCTGGTTTTATAGCCCTTGTGAATTGAGATTCTATCCAGAGAAAAGAACACATCAGGTTCCCCACACACTAACCTCAAAACCCACTTTAACCCCATGGATCATGACCCAGCCCATACCCTGAGACAAACTTACCTGTTCGCTTCACCAAGCCTAGGTGCTGCTGCCACCAATCTTCATCCATGTTTTGGCAGGTCACTGGAATACCTGGAAAAATCAAGGCCACTGTTGATCTAGCTGCTGCAGAGCAGAAAGGCAGAAGTGTCCCTACATGATTGCTAGGCTGTTGTCCTTGCCATGTACTGCTCTCTCCATGGGTAGGCAATGGCAGCTACAGTTGAGAGACAGCCTCCAGGGTGACCTTCAGTTTGAAAGCACACCATATTTCACCTGAAGGTAAAAGTTCCTGGTCTGGTCTGTCCCCACAAGGAAACAAAATCAGAAGAAAAAAATCAAATTATTTTCTGTCAGATTTCTTTCTGGTTAAACGAAAAGTATTTGGAAAATAATTGTTATGAAGTATTTCTTTTGATAGATATATGTTAAATTTATATCTCAAATATATGTTATCATCTTTCTATATGTGTGCGTATATATATGTGTATATATGTATAACTGTGTGACTACACGGGGGCGTGGAAGTAAGCTGGATTCAGTATATGTTAGTTGCTTGCAAAGGACATAAAACACCAGCCAACACAGTAAATCACAGGTTCCCTGAGTCTCCTGCAAATTTCTGAACGGGTTTGGTGGAGGCACTGGTTCCTCGGCCTGTCCCCCTCCCCTGGCAACTACAATTAGATGGGACTGTTTGCTGTACAGACCTCCAGACGGGCAAGGAGGGAACAAGCACCTCCCTGCCCATCTTCACACCCACAGGATGAGGCCAAAAGCCCTGTGTGAGGGGGCTGGGAAGGAAGGGAAGGTGCCTGGTTAACAGCCCAGGGTGTTCACCACCCATCCCAATACATTATCTGTATGAAAAGCTCAAGTCTGAAAGATTTTGCAAGAGGGATAAGTAATATTTTCTAGACAGAAAGGCAGTATTATGAAAAAGACAAGAGCAGCTACAATCGTCTGCAGGCCACATCTCACCTCCTCTGCACCCTCTGAGGGGAGGGGCTCCCCATCTCCACTGTGGTGGAGTGGGCTTCCCCAGGACTGAGACAACACCATCCTCCAAGCATGCAAGGCTGAGGCCAGTTTCCACCTATGGAAACAACCAAAATCAGCCAAAGAAGAGGAAACAAAGCTGAGGGAGAGGGCTGAAGGGGCAGGTGGGATAAAGCTCGCTTGCCCTTCACCTTTGGAGCTGGGGAAGTCTGGGGGAGTGGGACGAGAGGGGTAGAGGATGTTCCTCATGAAAAGCAATTAGCTTGCTAACTTTGTGAATCTCTTGAAGTACAGACAGGCACAGAACTCCTTGTACAGGGAATGCTCCAGAACCAAGGCCCAGAACCATCTTTCAAGCCTCCTTTCTCTCAGCTGGACAAGACCTCTGGATGACACTATGTGAAACAGCTGTTCCTCACTTCCCTGCAAGGTGGGCTCTTCTGATTCACCTGAAAAGCCACGGTTCTCCCTTCCCCTTTTCTCCTGTCCTTCTCCGGGAATGAAGCAGAGCCCATGTGCAGCTTCTCAGTCTCAGGATCTTCTCTGCACTTGGGAGCCAAACAGGGTACTTCCAGCAGGACATTGCTGAGACAGGGATAGAGAAACGGTCTTCTCCCTTCAGGAAGGGAATGAGGTGGCTGCCAGGCCTCCTCAGAGTTGTTAAACCTCTTCCTCCCATGCTGCCACCGATGGGTAAAAAGCTAAGTGGCAGAGGCCTGCCCTGGCATGCTGGGATCCACAAGGCCTGAGGGCACACTGGGATGCAGGAATAGCTCAAGCAGTGGTCACAGCTAGAAGTGAGCAATTACAAAACCTTGCCACCAGAAAGTGACTACAAGCAAAAAGGAGAACATGAGCTCGTTGGCCATCGTCTAGCACCATCAGCATCAGACAAAGCAAGGGGCTAAAACATGTCCCTCTCCAAACTCATTCTTCCCTTACTGCTGGCTGGCTTCAAACTTCCAGTATAGTGTGTCCTGCTACTTCAATTCATCCAAGCTTGGCAGATGTATTTTGTATAGCTAAAGTAAGCACACTTATCACCTTTGAATGGTTGTGAATTTTCTGTCCTCATTTTGGACTCCACATTCCCCCTACATAGGGGAAAAAAGCCGGTTTTGCCTTCACAGGGAGCCTACATTGTTTCTCTTAACCTAAATTAAGTTCCTCATTAAACCAGTGCCTGCTATATATTTGTATTTGGAGAGAAACTACAGCATGAGAAATTTAGGAGGAAGATCAGAAGATTAAAAAGTCTCTGTCTTCACTGCTATTCCCCACATCCTCAAGGGTCACAGCATCTGTCTGAAGTACCACGCACTTGATCAGAGAGATGTCTAGAAACTCCTCTGCTCCAGGCTAGAGGAGTTTATGGACATCCAAGTCCTTTGAGAGCTGCATAGATTTCCAGCCTCTTGCAGTCAACATTTGATATCCAAAATCTTTCTAGCACTAGAATTCTGACTTCTGTGGCCCTGAGCAGCTGCTGCATACACACAGCTACCTGCAAAGGAGAGTAACCATAACCCACATCCCTGTAATTCAGCTGGGCCACACCAGTATAAGCTCAGCTGTATTCTCTCACCACACCTTGCTCAGCATCAGTAAGTTGAGGAGAGAGAAAACAGGGCTTTGACTCCCTATTGCATTTCTTTGAGCACCTGGGCTTGGACTCCATATGTGACCTGCAGTGTTTTTTGCTGGGTGGTTTTGCTTTTGCTTGTGCATAGCATACATTTGTATTTGTTTGTATTTTTAAACACACTGACCCATAATCAGCAGTGCTCTAGTTTTCAAGACCCTTCTTAAAATGGAGATGCTAAAAATGCTCACTTCTATTTGGCAGAGCTTACTGCAGCAACAACAACAACAACAAAAATTACCAAAAAGCCACACAAAACCAAAACAACAAAACCCAGAACCTGTTCCTGGGATGCCAGAGAAGCATGACCTGGCATTTCCTTGGGTACAAAGGAAAATGAGAGCTCTCTCCTGCCTCTAAAATTAAAGACGAATAAACTGCAGCTCTAAGAGAGGACCTGTTCCTTGGGGTGATTTCCACAGGAAAGTTTAAGACAGGTGTAAGTCAAGAAGAACTCAAGGATAAGCGGAGTTCACTTATTTTAAGCATTGAGAAGTTAGCAGTTTTCATAATACAGCAAAGAGAGCATGACCCTGCTAAGTTATTTATTACAACACCTCTGAATTAGCAAAAGGTGGCTTTGCTACTCCCACCAAACAGACTTTATGATTTTTCTACCCCTGGAGTGCCTGATCTGCCAACATTGAAAAAGAGAGATACTGGTTTCAGAGCTGTACTGTGTCCTGCACATAGTGCTGGTGGCAAAAAGGACCAGAAAAGACTCCTAGACCTGAGTATTCAGTTGTATCTTTCTCCATTACAGCATTAGAGTTAAGCCAGCAGTAAAAGAGCTACTTAATACAGAATAGATTTTACCTCAGCAGGTAGAGAGGCACTGGAAGTTGTTCAACAAACTATATGTGGTTGCAGAGTTCATGGTCTCTTATGGTAGCTTTCCTCAACAGGCCACCTCACATTCAGCTCTCACATGACTGAGCCAATTTTTCCTGCTCAGCCATTTCTCACATAGATGGCTTCACTCTGACTAGATAGATAACAAACTGTGCAGGAACTAGGTGAAAAACTGCAGAATTATCCTCATGCCAAGTGTATCATTTGGAAAAACACTAAAAATAGAGACATCCTTTGCAGTCACACCAGCAAAGACATGAGCCACAGGACCTGCCTGAAACTAAGCTTTGGACAAGTCTTTCAGAGCATTGCCCTTCTTGACAGCGAATTTCTAGTAGTAAAGCTTTAAGTAACTAGAGGCAACATAACCTGTCTTCCATCCCTCCAGTAACCATAGAAAGGGACGGCACTGAAAAGTGCTCAGAAAAGACTTTTTGTGAAAACCAACCATATAATCTCTGAAGAAATGTACTAGTGCTTTCAGTACCTAGCAATTTGGGATAAAAAAATAATAACTTTAGAAGCTGTACTGAGTAGCTGTAAACTACTACTTGCCTGTGTCCTTAGAATGCTATGCCCAACAATGCATATCACGCACCAACAACTGTTTATCTTTTATCAGCGACTTCTGACCCCGAGGGCAGTTTCCATTTCTTGTCCACTTTCTCTGATTTAGAAGCAGCACATATTGCAGGGCTGGTGCTGCCTTCCTTTCCCTGCCATTTACATCTGTGCAGGAGCAAAGCCTTGGGGCTGCCAAAGCCCTGTCCTTCAGCAGGAGCCACTCTTCTGCATCAGGGACTGAAACTGCCTAGAAGCTTCCTGCACCTTATGTAGAGGGTAGAATTAACCCTGAAAATGACCTTAGCAGGAGCCACCATTCACACTGTGAAAAGTAAGCAAGACAAGGCAGAAGGGAATCAGCAGGCTTCACATTTGGCAGTGTCTGCAAATGAAATAATATTTTAAAGTGTGTCTGAAGAGGACAGCAGGGAAAAAAAAAGGGAGAAGTTCCTAGATAACAGACAGAATGTGGTGAAGAATGGCCACAAGCTTTCCAGACCCAGTCTAGCTGTTCTGTAACTTCTGAAGAGAAATCTTAGAGGTCCTGTATCGCCTGTATCGTATCTTCAGACACAAGGAAACAATTTAGGGAACAATCCTTAGTGGAGGGAGCTCTTGTCTCATTCCCAGTTTTCCCACTAGAAGAAAGCAATCTGACCCAGGATCACTAGTGGAGGTAATAACCACTAGAACAGATGTGGCCTTAGGCAAGCCATCTTTCTGTTAGGACATTGCATTAAAAATACACACATAGCATTAAAATCAGTAATTCCATGTCTTTTGAAACAGAATAAAGAGATAGTTACTTAATTAAATGCTACAAGGCATAGACCCAGCTCTATGTCAGCTCTACCAGAGGGCTTACAGGGTCAGGGCTAGTAGATTTTTCTGAGGGACTAATATCTGCAGCAAGGAATGACCAACTGCAAGCACATCACCACAGGTGTTTTAGCATCTTGCTGGTTTAGGTATGCAAAGGGGAGATTTCTTCTACAGCTTTGATATGTCCTGGCTTTGCTTTTATGCACATTGAAAAGTGGGGATGGGTAACGAAAATGAAAGCATTTTACATCACCTTTTGAGAGGTGATGTTCAGCACGTAACACAACTTGGTGATGCAGAGTAAGTGCACAGGTAGTAAAAATGACCATGTCACAACCATTTGTCTCAACTCCTGCAGGAGCAATTTAACATAATTTCAGTGACAACATATCAAGAACACAGATTATTTCACTGTATAGTGTCAGCAAACATTTATTTATTGCCATCAATATGCATGTTAAAAGAAGACCCTAAGTGGCTACCTCCTGAGTACAATACTTCTATAAAGTCCAATGCTGTGGCTTTTGATTTAATTGATCCAAGGTGCTGCATTCACCATGGATTGTAATTGAGGCAGTTAGGAAAAGCAGATATGCTTCCCGGCTGTCCTTTTTTCTTTTTCCTTTCCAGCATCACATAATATAGACCTTGTGACTGGAAAATACCCAGAAATTATTTGAGGACAGTGTAAAGGGGAAAGCCAGCTCTGTATTGATTTCTCACAGCCCTCCAGCTTTGTTTCCCAGTTTATGCCACAAGGATAAGAGCATCACTCCAAGCGTGCCTGTGTGCTCTGTAAGCATATCACAGTGTTGTTACTACAGCATGGATAGTTAACAGCCAGCTGCTTGCTTAAAGAAGGAGAGAGAGGCTGCAAGGTTTCCACAATAAAGTTATTCCTTTCCTGTAACATAGAAGGTGACCACATGTAAGGCAAATCCTCCCCTGCAATAACCACACGGTGAGCAATTGGCGGGGGCCAGAAGCTCAGCTCTGAGAAGGCTGTCCACAGTTCTTCTCCCAGTCCAGCCTGAACTTGCCAGAGGTCTCAATTTGACTGAGATAACCTGGATTCAGTTAAGGGGACTGGTAGAGAGCAATACAAAGCCTAAAGGCAAAAGCTATTTACTGTGGCTGTAGAGAGATGACTTTCCCCACCTCCACAGTTCTGACAGCTTACTGCTGGCAATCATTAATTCTCCAAGTGGCAGTGAGTTTTATTGCTGGACACTCACACACCTGTCCTCCACCTTATTTTGCAGAGATAAGGAAAAATTCAATATAGCTGAAACAAAGGTTCCTCCACTTTGAATCTACCTGTAGATAACGCTGCAGCACACAGCTCTGATCCTTTCTGGCACTGACAAAGATGTCTCAACACACCAAAAAAAAAAAAAAAGGGGGGCGAGAGGGAAGGGGGAAGATGGCTCCAGGATATTCTGCCCACAGTCAGCACAATGACACCCTCCCTCCTGCTTGCACCAGTGCCACTGAGTTACCTATAAGCTCTCCTCTGTGTATGATCGTCCTTGGAACCAAATCCACAGAATTCTCAGGTTGTTTTCACCTTATGTTGCTACTGTTTGCTTTAAATGATGTTGCATCAAGAGCTTGCTCCATATCTGATATTATTGCCTGCATTTGGGAGGCTGGGACTGCTGCGGTCTTCAGGAAATGTGCCCCACCAATGTGTTGATGGCTAGGGTGTGCAGCAAGCACTTTCCTAGAAGGCATCAGTTAAAAGAAGGTAAGCTGTGTTCAGCTGGGGAGGTTACATAGCGGGAGCATGGGCTGATAAAAGGACTTTTGTAGAAGCACTTGTGTTTGGCAGGCAGACTAAACAAGAAAGGAAAGAAGAGGCACCTCCTAAGCTGAGGTCTGTGGTTCAATTTAACCCTGACCATGGTATCTCGGCAAAATGAGGTTTAACATAAGCAGCTGAAGCAAACAGATTGGAGGTGATCGGTGGAGAAGGTTTGCTGGGCTACAGGGAGCATTCAAACTAAAGCAAAGCCACTCACTGAAGGAATTGCCTACATACAACTTTCCTCTACGAAGGACAAATCTCCTTTTTGACCCTAGTGCCTGATGGCATAAATTTTGCAGAGCTGAATAGCAAGTTGAGATCAGATGCCCCCTCCCAACAAGAGTCACTTTTCATTTCCCAAAGCAGAATCCTTTTGCGACCTCATGATTTGATAGAGAGTCTTTCTGAAGTGATGGTCCCGGCTCAGTCTTTTGGCTGCTTCTTTCAGCTCCCCAATGTTTTCATCTTCTGTTTGTGAGTAGATGAAGGACTGGGACTGCTTCACTGAAACAAGAAATAGCACAGAAAGATCAGTACTTTCCACTAGGGACAGAGATTAAAGATAAAGCTTGACTATAGTGCATAAGCCATGTGATCAATGTCATTGAGAGCCTGGCAAGGGATGAACTTTTCCTCTTTACAACTGCCTCTGATTTAGAGTTCAACATAGAACTTGACAGTGATCAAGCATTCCTTCCAGCCTAACTCAGTCTATAGCCAGGCATTCAGATCAAGTCAGCTTTGATAATTTTTTTTTTTTTAATGGACCCAGGACCATCATAGCAGTTAACTTTCAAGACATGAAGAGACAGGCAACTAGTACACAAACCTAGTGCCTGCTCTCTGAGTTTGGAAACTCCAGGTTTCTCCATGGCTTCATTATGCTGCTAGGGAATATGAAATATGAACCACATTTGCAGGCCCTAGTGCTCTGTCAGCCCCATCTGCATATATCTGTTCCTGCCGGACACAGAGTAAGAAGCTGATACCTACAGTCATTCCATGAAGCACTGGCTCTCCGGCGGTGGAAACGGCAGCTCTTTATGCGACGAGTGGCAGCCTTGTGTATGTACACAGAGTTCTTCATGATCACAGGCATCTTGGCCTCTAGCTCAGCATTGCGGATGCACTCTTCGAAGAACTCTGAGGAGAAGACACCACTGTGAGCAGTGATGAGAGAGACACTTGAATAAATCAAAAGGATTGCACTCACTGATGGGCTGAGACAGGTACTTTTCATGAAGCACCTCCCTAGATCTTCATGAAGCACCTCCCTAGATCTTCATGAAGCACCTCCCTAGATCTTCATGAAGCACCTCCCTAGATCTTCATGAAGCACCTCCCTAGATCTTCATGAAGCACCTCCCTCTCAAATTACAGAAAGAACTGCAACCATCCCACACCCAGTGAATCATTTTCACAAGTGCTCATGATTCAACTGGCAAAAGCTGCTGGTTTTATTATAAAATTTCTCAACTTTCTTGCAACAGAGGGCTCTGAAGCTTAGCTAGTCCTTTTTTGAAGGACTTCTAAACCCATTAAAATTAACTGCAGAAAGGAGATGTGTTGGCAACGCTAGTTTGGGCACACACACCTAAGCTACATATGGCCAGCGATTTCTTAATAGCATAGCAAATACTAGCACATACATACATGACAGGCTCCATGCAAAGTTCCATGCCCAAACTCTATGTTATTCTGTCCCAATCAGACAAACTGCTTTTCCTGGTCCATTTTCCTTCTTGTGGTCTAACCAGCAGAATCGGTTTTGTGTGGCAAAGTTTCAGTAGCAGGCAAACTATAGGGATGGATTTTGTGAGAAGCTGCCAATGCTAGTCAGCTCCAAAATGAACCACTGATGACAAATGCTGAGCCCATAAGTAATGGTGGTAGCACCTCTATGAGAATGTATTTAAGAAGGAGAAAAAAATACCAGAAGTGGTAGCCAGAAGTGGTGAGTGAGAAGGTGCAAGAGCAACAACTCTCTAAACACCAGAAGTCAGTGAAGAAGGGGAGTTTCCTACACATGACTCAAGACCTATGCTAGGTAATGCCCTATCTTAAAATAGAATTAAAAAAAAAAGAGCTGTAGGGAAAGCAAAGAAACAAGGACAAATTGACCTATGAACTGTAGTAGTTTCAGCATAGCAAGTCTGGTCTGATGCAGTGATTCAGCTCCAAGAAAGGATCTGAACTTCTGCTTGGTTACCTACCAGCACATGGCTCCCAATGTTCCAAAAACTGCTCACACTCTTTCAACAAAGACTGAGATAAGATTATCTTTAGGGGGATGACAGGACTCTCTGTAACTCAGACCTCAGCTCTGCTACAGCTTCCCTGTTTGACATTTTGGAAAGCATTTGCTCATTTTTGGTCCTAAGTTTGTCTTCCACTGAACAGAGAAGGCCGAGATAATTTTGCCCTCCTTTGAGGGCAAGACACCACATGCCTGCATGGCACATTCTAGCTCTTCAAAAGGTAGGTGCCATTGAAATAAAAGGAGTTCAGAGAGCATATTATGTGCAGATTTGCTAATTTTGATAATTTTTTAATGTCTGGGAATAGAGGTAGAAGCATTTTTCTCTGAGTTTGCTCATCAGTAGAGAGGATGGTTGACTGACTTACTTCTCAAGTGGCTAACATCTGCTTTCATCTTCTCCTCTTTCTCCTTATTGCAGTCCAAGGAATTTAAACCTTGCTCCAAGCTCTGCAAGGCTTCCTCAGCTTCTCTCAGTCTCTTCTCCAGATCCATGCGCATTTTCACCTCAGCCTGAGGAAGAGAATAAGCATTACTGAAGAACATCTTGTGCTTCAGCAATCATCCTGCTAACTCACAGGGTGTGAGAGAGACTCAAACAGATGAGGATGAAAAGACAACAGTAAGAAAACCAAACAGAAATATACTGTAAGACAACACAAAAATTGTCATGTCTTCAGACAGAATCTGAAGACTAGATTATTTTAGTAATTGTCCTTTACTCTGACTTTCATTGTCTCAGCTTCTCTCTCATGAGCCACATGGAATTAGAGATGGTATTTCAGACTGTGGATTGTGCTTATGTGAGTACTTGCAGGTGAGCAGGATCAGGAGAAATCTTTTCAGCTGAGATGAACATGACAGAAAGGCACAAAGAGGTGTACAGTAACTTAATTTCAGAAATAAAACACAATAAAAGTCAGAAATAATTTATTACATCAGAAGTAGCTTAGAAATGAGAATAACCAGTTCTGGTTAACTTAGCTTTGTGCTGGCCCTGTGGAAGATTACAGGCTAAGAAAACCTTGGAGGTATAAAAAAAATAAAATTTCAGTGTTTTTTGGACAAAATATTTGTAAAAGGAAGTTGAACATCAAAGAGTTAATAATAAGCTTAACTTGTACATTATTTAGATTAAAATAAAATAGCATACTTTGTCTAATTACTTTAGCTACCACAAAAGCATCTTCTATAAATGGGATAACAAAGGAGATCTGTTTTTTCACCTGCATTCCTCAGCTTTTAAACCCAAGCTCATGGAGAGGTTACTGAAGATTTAGAAATCTTAAGACTCCTCTGAGCAGAAGTTAGGAAGGAAGATTTCGGCTTGGTTCTACAATGTCCATATGAGCATTTCTTAGAAATAACCTTCATTCTTTTTACTTTTTTTTCCCCCCCCATTGCCCCCATCCTTCATAACTTCCATAATAGCAGATGAATACTTTTACTGAATGGATTAATCAGATCTCAAAATGAGAAAATAAATAGTAGTGCTACATAAACACAACACAACAACTTCATGTATTGCCATGACATGATGCATCACAAATGAAGCTTTGCAACCACAAAATGAAAACAAATCAAAACCAAGTAATCTATTTTATATGGGATGACCTGAAAAGGGAAAATGAAAGAACTCTGGTGCCAGGGATGATATCGTTACTTGACATACACAAGGGATACCTTAAGGTCTCTCTCTGTCTGTTGCTTCTCTGCAGTTAGCTCTGAGAGAGAGTTCTGTAGCGCTTGCGACTGGGAAGAGTAAAACTCCCGCTCCTCCTCCAGTGCTCGCGAACGCTCTTCATTCTCTTTTAACCTGGTGCGTGACAGAGCAAAAGAAGGCAGCTATTCCCACCCCAGCACAACTCACAGGAAGTAAGGAGCTCAGTATTGTGGTGTGACATGCTTATCTACCAGACTGCTCTGAGCAAAGATGCTCTAACAGGAGCACTGCCTGTGCTGCTTTTCAATAACACAGGCATTGCCAGAGAAAGCCAGGTGGACAGTTCTTTAATGGGACATTCTCAGCCCCCAGAAGAAGTCCAGGAGCACCAAAACATTTCTTATGCACAAGTCCATGAGAACCAGATGGATTCACATGTCTTAGCCCTGACACAAAATGAACAGTCCAAATGGCACCAAGCTGTTCAGCCACCATACCTCACTCTGCCCACACTCTCTGAGACATTTATAACCTGAATTCCTGCCATGACAACGAGACAAGCATCCAGACTTGTCCTGTGTTGGCAACCAAAAAGCAAGTCAGCAGACAGATATGTCATTTGGCACCACTAAGCCTGAGCAAGCAAGAAGCATCTTATTCCCTTTACTGTATCCAAGAATGGAAATAACAAAGGATCTTCCCTTTTTGTAGGTCTTAGGATAGACGGGAGAGCAGTTTTTAAGTCATCCTAATTTTAAGCTTGGAAATACTTAGCCATACCCATTTCAAGTTGCCCCCCAACCTGCAAGGGGAAAAACTTTCTTTTCCCATCACTCTCTCTACACTGGATGGCATCTGCTCCAGTATTCCTGTCTCTGGAATTACTGATCAAATCAAGACAGTCCCTTCTCTCCCTGGATCACCTTTTCTCTGCCAGGAGTTTCTCCTCTAGAAGTTGCTGCATCCTCTCTTCAATCTGCCGCAGGCTGCAGTGCAGTCCCCAGATGGGGCTTTGCTCCTTGCTGGGGCTGGTTGGAGGTGAGAGCTGACTCTCATTTTCTTCCAGCATCTCCAGCATTTGCTGCTTTTCCAGGGAGAGCTCCTAGAAGGACAGAAAGTGTGAGCATCAGCCTAGGCTAACATTTCTGCTCTTGTTTCCAAACAGCTTCTCTCTTGAGTCCTTCCATCCTCAAATCCACATACCTCATTCAAACTAAAAGCAGAAGAAACAAAATCTGCTTCTTGAGGAGCAGGGCTCCACACAGCCTTCACAATGCCAGAGGAGGATGACCTGCTAACTTCTAACATGCTAGCAAGGATCCAGCCCAGAGACTGACACTTTGTGCTTCCCCTAGTGCATCACTAAACATGGGCCCTCCTCTTCTCTTCAGGTCTCTTCTTGTCTTCCCCCTTAGAGCGAACTAGAGGCATCACTTCTATGGTACTTTTACATCCAGGACAGTAGGAAATATAATGCTGCTTTCCTGTAAAGTGTTTAGTCCATTGTGCAACTAGAGCATGGATGCTCCTTCCATAACTTTCCAGTTCTTTTTTCATACTCATAACTGTGAGCAAGAAAGAGTTCAACATCAGCAACAAATTTGGACAAATTTTTGGACAAACTTGCAGGGTAAAGATAGGCTTTAATGTACCAACACCAAATTTTCACATTGTACATGATTCCCTGCAAACCATGCTCTTTCCTGTGAGCAAGGAATGCCTCTTTGTTGCTCCGTTTTCTACCAGAACTGAGGGGGTTGCAATTAAAACAAGAACAAAAAAAAAAAAAAAAAAAAATCAGAAAGCTACCACAGAATTAAAGCCACGTTGTCTGGAATAGAATTCTGGTAGGCTCTATTTTGACCTCCTGTTCAGAGCAGGTCAACACAGGAAGATATAGTCAGCTGTGGTTTCCTACAGTTGAGTAATGAAATAACAACCTTCCAGGGTGCAGATTACTCATGCTCTCCCAGTGCCTACCAGGTCTGCCTAAACTGTCTGGCAAAAAAACGTTCCCCTCGTGTTCAGTCTCAGCTTCCAAAACCATATTTTATGGTTGCTGTCCTACATCACATTGCCTGTCACTAATGAAATAAATCTGGTTACTGTCTGGCACACGTCACTTCTAATCACCTTTCTGAAGGGGATTTTGGCTTTCATATTGGTTACTATTCATTTACAGAGGTCTTGATTCCAGCACTAGTAGATGTTAGATTAATTCTGCAGCCACGGATTAATTGCTTTCAGCCATGGCCAGTTCTCACAGTCATATCCAGATTGCTGTCTCTCAGAGGGGAGAAGCAGTCACTCACCTCTAGGGTTTTCTGTAAGGACTGTGTTAGGCTTCGCAACTCTTTCTTTTCTTCCTCAACTCCTTTGAGGGAACGGGCTGTAAACTCTAGCTCCCTAAAGAAGCAAAAAGAGGTGGCAGTTACTGCAGAGGAGCACGTGCCTCACATGTTGCACTCAGACTGAGCAGGCTGTGGATCTTAGTGCAAGACTTGCCACCGGTGGTTGATACAAGCAGCTCTGGAGAGTCAGGAGCTTGCCAGGAAACATCACCTCCCCTTAAACAAACTAGGGACTTACAGGGACTTTGCTGTGCCTCCTCACCATCAAAACCCAACGGTGACTGTGTTTCTCTAACCAGGGGTGGACCACAGCTGCAACTAGAAGAGTTCAGGCAGGATGCACACAGATGTAGGTCAATGAAAAAACAAAGAAATGGTTTTCAAAATCGCACTAGCACTTCTGAGGTTTTATTTAGGGAGAGAAAAAACCAATGGCAAAACATGCCTTTTCAACATCCTGGGCAAAGCACCTGGATCCTTCCTAAATAAACTTCCTGTTATTTATTATTATTTTTGTTACTATTAGTATTCTTGGTGAGGCTACTTTGTCATTCAACTAATGGTGAAAAACCAGATTCAGACGCCTGGAACCCACATGGCTGGTCAGTCAGTCAAACTAATTACCTCTCTGGAATTGACTAGGACCATGGCCATGCTACCCTGACTAATATGGAATTTGTTCATCTCCCAGCCCCTTGAATAGGAATGCAAAATGAAATTGTCTTCTACTGGTCACACAAATGATAGCACATGAAGGTAAACAGATCTTAAGCACTCCTGTTTTGTTAAGTGTAGCATTTATCTCCTTCCTACATGCACAAAATGGATGGATTCTAAGAACCGTTTGGACGCAACAGCACAGCAGCACTTCTGCTCAGTGTGGGAGCTCATATCTTTTTCTGTCCTGTGCAGTTTGTCTCCTTACTGTCTGATCTGTTCCTGCTCCAGCCGCAGCTCCCGTACCACCTCTTCAAAGCGCTGCTTCTCTGCTTCCAGGACCTGGTTGAGACGCTCAAGTTCCTGGACCAAAAGAGAAGGCAGGAATATGTTTCACAGACACACATACAGTTAGGGATGGCTTCCTTGTTACCAGTCCCTGGGACTTTTAACCTTAACTATGAAGCGCTACCTTTGTCCAGGGACAATTAGAAGGGAGTGAAGGTTGGTTGAGGGTTTTCAGACATCTAGGAGTTACAGCCAGGTTACTAGACACCTGAAAATCCCAGACATGCTCCAGGCACAGATCAGGTCTGCTGCAACTTCACAGAAGTTCAAAGCTCCCTGGGAAAGCTGGACTCAATATACACGTACCATTTCCAGGTCCCTACACGTGCAGCTACAGAAGCCCATAAAAGGAATGTGACACCTGCATCTGAAGTGCAGTATTTCTACTAGCTCTGCCTTGCTTCCCATTCCCACTGGGACAGGGAAACAACAGACTGCATAGGTACAGCTTTGCACAGCCTGTTACTCTTTTTGTGCTAATAAAGTCATGCTTAAGGAGCACTGAATATCACAATCTGTCCACAACTGGTGAAACAATCTCTTCCTCTAGTCAATAAGTGGTTGTACCAAGATCTAATGCAGATGGAAGGAGATGGGGACAAAGGACAGTAACGGTGCTGCTCCCTGTGAGTTGTACCAGGCTTTCTCATCAGGAAGGGATGTCTCCCTTCAAAAGCTTATCTTAAAGGAGCATCCAAGTCACCTTTGTACTTCAGCTCTTCAGAAATGCACACAGGAAAAACACAGACCTGAGAGGGTTCAGCCAGCATTGTACCCTTTTGCTAAAGAAGGACAGTAATCATTTTGGGTTAGCTAGAGAAGAGTATGTGACAGTTAACAGGTTGGTTTACTTGCTTTCAAACTGTGGAGACAGACAAGTTGATTGACAGAGTCCACTTGAATCTACTCAATACCAAGTGTTTAATCCTCCCTGGTCCTACAGAGATTAAATTACAAGTACATTGCATGGAAATTGCCTATGAAGGGGAGCAGAACACCTCTGGGACCCATCCCATTGCACAACTCATTCCTTTCTTTATTCCCAGAAGTTGGCTGGAGACCCTTTTGGCACTATAGCCTCTTTCCATGGAACCTGCTGTGTTCTCAAACCAGCAGCTCCCAACCTCCAAGGCCTGCCACAAGGAAGATGAAGGAAATTAGCTTGAGATGAAAACTCACCTCTTTTTGCTCCCTTTGCAGACACAGCTCTTCTGTTTCTTCCATTAGTTTATCTGCAAACACACACAATAAAGGACAAACGCAGAGAAAAGCAATTTATATTCTGGGAATATTTAGGAGTATGACTTGAAAATGCAGCTTTCCCTATTGCTCTGCACACATCTGGCTAGGAGGCTGCAAAAAGCTGTGATGACACTGTTGAGATGTGCTGTAATCTCTGCCCTGCCAAATAACTTAATAAACTGAATAACTGCATTTCTGCATATTGTTTCTCAGTGTTTCTAAAGAACCTTCACCATCCTCGAGCTGAGTTAGGAAAATATCCTTATCTCTGCTTCATGCACGAGGAAGCAAAGGTGCAGAAAGGTTAAATGGGTGCACGGGGTCATACACTGTATAGCAGCAGTCAATTCTCTGTAGATCAATGCCCCAACCTTCTCCTTCAGCTCCCCGAGCACCACTGCAACTTCTTTGTTGACACCTTTGGATGTTCCAGTCAAGCCCAGAAATCAACCTATTAATTCAGCCACAAAATTTTTATCTGTTGAGAGGAACAGGTACTCTCAGCATAGAATCGTAGAATAGCTTGGGTTGGAAGGGACTTTTAAAGGTCATCTAGTCCAACATCATTTGCAATGAACAGGGATATCTTCAACCAAATTAGCTGCTCGGAGTCTCATGCAACCTGACCTTGAATGTCTCTCAGGATGGGGCATCTTCCACCTCTCTGCAAAAAAGTTCTCTTATCTTTCTTAGTCTAAAACTACACTTTCCTAATATAAAGTCATTACCCCCTATCCTTTTGCAACATGCCCTGCTAAAGAGTTTGTGTCCATCTTTCCTGAAGGCCTTGTTTAAGTACCAAAAGTCTGCAATAAGGTCTCCCAAGAGCCTTCTCTTCTCTAGGCCAGACAACCCCAAATCTTTCATCTTGTTCCTCATAGGACCGCTCAATCCCTCTGATAGTTTTTGTGGCCCTCCTCTGGACCTGGCTCCAACAGGTCCATGTCTTTCCTCTGTCGAGGCCTCCAGAGCTGGACACAGTACTCCAGGTGATGTTTCATATCAATTGTTTCTTTTTACTGAGAAGGACACATACCCACCAGAGATTCTACTTTGATGCTTACACTGCTTAAACAGGGGCAGCTTGGTTATGCTTACAGGAAACTAGACAAACACATCCCTCACAGCTAAGCCTCAGGTTAAGCTGGCAGCTCTGCCACCCTGCTGCCATGTGAGCATGGTCAAATTCACTGTGGCACCTCATGACGAAGTCTTCTCGTATCAGGTTGAGGAGCATGCCACCGGTTTCCCTTGCCACTGGGGACTTCAAAGGATTACTACTGTTGGCAAATTACCACTGGCAGGAGGAACACAGACCTCAACCTCCTGCCCACAGCAGGGCTTCTGTAGTTAGAGTAATAGTGATATGTTACTGAAGCTCTGCTGACTGCCCTGCTGCTTTTCCTTCCCTCTCTCACCCTCTTGCTCCTGCTCAGGAGCCAGCACATCTGCACTGTAATTATTTCTCCTCTTCTGCCCCTCCTGGTGAGGCCGAGCCCAGGGCCTGATGGTCTTCTGTGAAGTCCCAGCCTGAGAGAGAAACCTGGATCTCAGGTGGCTGAAGGGCAGGTGGAAGGAAACTCCATGGGGCATTAAGGAAATTCCTCAACACAGTGCTTGCCTCACCTGGAGGTCCTCAACCTTCTGCCAGGAGCAATGCCTGACCTCAAAGCTTAAGTACAGGATGGGCAGAAGTCATTGAAGGTAAGGCTAATGAGGCACAAGCCTCAGCAGCTATATAGGAATAGACAGACAATTGTGTCAAAATGAAGTAATCAACTGTGACAAGTGACCAGCTCTGAATGTTCTTATCATGGACCAAAGAACTGAGTGAAATACATATTTTATATTACAAATATCTGTTGTATCTCTATCCTCTTGTCTTTTATCATTCCATGGCAAAGGTATCGGCTGTTTGCCTGGGGAGCAGCTGAAAACAGCATCATCCAAACTTTCTGAGAACAACAAATTTTGCATGGTCCAGCCAGCTGGCTGAATTGCAGCATGCTGGCCAGGGCATGATCTTTCTTTCATGCTCCACACAGAAGTCTGGATACTACCTTAGTATTTTAATGTTTTGACTCCCCTTTAAAACCTGAATTTCAGCTGCTGACTACACAAAAAGCTTCATCCAGTAAAAGTCCACAGCAAAAGCCTGTAACTGCTTGGTTTGACCAAACAGACAACTCCAGGAAAGCAAAACAGCATCTTTGTAGTTTATGGATGTTGGAAGAGTTTCCTACCTAAATACTCCTGTTTCTCCTTGGCCAGCTGCAGCCCTTGAGCTTCCAGGCTCTCGATCATGGCTTCTCCCAGCTGGGCATTCTTCCAGGTCCTAGGGAGATCAGACAAAGCAGACAATGTTAGGGAGCTGAGGGACCGGCAGAGCAAGTCAGCAGGAGTCAGCCTAGCAGCCTACCACAGCTCTCCTCATATGGAACAGTGATTCTCTAAATTTTCCTCCACAAATGAATTGGAGAAATTTCCCTGACATTCATCATTATTAAGGAAGTATTCAAGTGCTTCTCTACCATTTTGGAGATTTCTGTACTAAGCAGTCTCAAGGACTCTTCAGACCAACCCAGCACAGGTACAGCCTCAATTGGAACAAGATGTACCTGGAACACATTAAATGTATCCCAACAGACTTGAGTACAAGGTTTTCAGCTCTTAACTCTGCTAACTTCCCTTCTGATTGTGACTTTGTCTTCTGCAGCTTTTCCAATGTTTTTACACTACAGCCACCTTTTCCCTTCAGGTGTTATTATTTATTGACTCCTTCCCACAACCCTGTATCTTCTCTAGTACTTATCATCCATCCCAGAATCAACAGAGAACTAGAGATAAAACTCAGACGAGATGCTGGAAAGCAAGGAAACTTAAAGGAGGAAGACAGATTCAAAGAGTACCTTATGCTCTTATAGCACATTGTCCAGATGATCTCAAGGTCTCTCGAAAACATTAGGAAACTAAGTTTCAAAAAGGGCTGTTGAGCAGATGTCCATTACTGATAGGGTTGATGGACAGGGTAGCCTTTAATACAGATATTAAATAGCCAAGGGCTAGGAAATATAAATTAAAAATGGAGCCAGAAATTGATTTTGCTGCCCACTTCTACTCACATTCTATAAGAAAGCAGCACCTAAACACATAACATGCATAGATAAAATTAATCTCACCCTGTTTATATAGGTGTACAAATAGGAGTAGTAATTCCTGTTCAGAAATTGTCATCTTCATGAAATCCTGAGGATTCTTATCAATATTAAATGTCTGCAAGCCTTCCTGTAACAGTCCTCTTTGTAAGCCACTTGAAATTGTAGCTTTTTGGAAACAGTAAGCTGGCAGCTTCTTATAAAGTAATTTTAATGCAACCTGTACTTTGTCTCTTACAGAAGCCAGATAAACATATTACACACACATCATCCCAGGGACCAGGCTGCTCCCTGCTCCAGCAGCTTTATGCTCTTTGCAGGCAGCAGAGGTTTCTTTTCACCTAACAAGCACTGAGGGTATTTATAAAGTGCAGAGGAAATGGTAATTTAAAAGGTGATGCTTTGCCCACAGGAAGACATCTTCATCTTCAGTGAGAACATACAGGTGTGAATATGTTTTCCCACTAACTTTCTCTGATACAAGATAAACCTGATCCCAGAGCAACCAAACACAAACAGCTTGTCTGGAGGGGGGGGAGGGGGAGGATGAGGAGGGAGAGGTGGGAGGGATGAGAAGGAGTGTAGCAGAACGAGAGAATGAGTGCATCATGGAATTACTCAGATGGTTTCAGGGTTATAGCCTTTAAGTTGTCTATTAGATTCTCTTTTTCAGATCTCCCTCCCTCCCCCAGCCTAAGAAGATATTTCCCTGTCAGTAACTCAAGGGTTGCTACACCCACTGCTGTATAACTTACAAAACGCACCCACATCTCTGTGCAGCATTTAAGAGACTTTCTTACTTTTATCTGCAGGAACCAATGCTGGTGTGTAACCCCATCTGCAGGGAGGTAAACGCTCTGACTAAAGCCAAGGAGGAGTAAGTGCTTTATATTTCATTTTGTACTTCTGACCAAGTGAATTTTCAGTAGAAAAAGCCACATGGCTTGAAATCCTGGAAAGCACAGGCTCAGGAAGGATCTTGGAACAAGGAGAAAGTGCCATTATAATATACTCATTAAAAAAAAAAGAAACAAAACCAAAAACCAACCACCACCATCTCTGTTTGCTATACATCTAAAACATTATCTATTCCACCTATTTTGCAGCACTAGGAACATCTTCCTAATGCTGCCTGCATCCACAGAAAAATTTTTGAGACACTTAGCTAACACAGCACACAGAGTATGCTGTGGAAGTTCTACACAACAACCCTGGATAGATAATCATCTGCGAAGATGAGGAAAGAAATGACAAAGGACACACACTATATAAAAGTAGGGCTGCATACAGAGGGTGTGAGGGTCAAGAAAGGAAGAAACTTAGTTTTGCCAAGGCCCTGAAAGAGGGAAGGGACCTTTGCTTAAAAGTCAACATGGAGCAGGTTGGAAGTGGCATCCTGAGTGCTTTTACAGATACTGAGTCAATGTTAAACATTTCCAAGCCTAAACTGTCCCTTTTTTCAGCAACTGCCACAAATATCTTCCAGAAAACAAGACTGAACTAGGACATCCCAATTTTTCCTCCTTCACAAATTGCCAGGTCATTTTTTTATGCCAATCAAAAGAGTCTCATCAGAGTGTCACAGGTACACCCAATGTGGCAACTGCTACCAGAACAAGCACACAACATTATTCTCAGCTGGGCTCAGCCATGCCCTATTTTGCCTTATTTCTGGAAAAAAGGTTTGTTAGGGTTTTTTTTTTTTGTTTGTTTGGTTGGTTTCTTTGTTCCTCCCGTTGCCCAACAAGTCCATTTTTAATCAGTGCAGGGAGTAGTACCACCATGGGCATAGAAAGTATTCATTTGCTTCTTTCCCCCAGCAGCCACAGCAAAAGCCTCTCTGGGTGGAAAAGGGGGCATGGCCAGCTGTGAGTCAGGGCTTTGTGCATTTCTGAAAAGCTTTCAGGATCTGGCAGGTGAGGAAATTCCTAACCACAATACCTTAGGAGAGTGGACAGAACATCAGTTCCTTTCCTCACTGAACAACCAGGAAGCTCAGAAAAGTGTGAAAAGCTGAAGGCATCAGTGAGCAGGCTGTGATGGGGGAGGTAAGGCAGGAGCACACACCACCACCTATCTTCAGATACAAAGAGGCGGCAGACAAAATTGAAACAGAGAGAACCTCTCATCCTTTGTTCATGCTTAACTCTTCCCCTGTTTTAACAAAGTTGCAGTCCTTGAAGTTTGGTGGGTTTTTGTTGGTTTTTTTTTCAGGGTGGGTTATAGCATTGATTTCCTTTTTTCCTTTTGCCGGTTTTAAATAATGAGGAAGAATGCACGTTGATCATAAACTATAAGTGTTGCAAATGTAGTACAATTTTCACCTAGGAACTATAGGGCACTAAAATGGGTTGCCTAGATTTCAGCTGTATTCCTTTAACTTCCTGATTAATTGCAGTCCAATTTACTGGCCTATGCTGTGCCTTTCTGCCTGCTGCTTGGCTCCCAACCCGACCTCACAAATGTAAATCATTTAATCTGTGCTTTGTCCACCCCTCCCCCATCATCGTCACTGATCGGGCTGGAGCTGTATCCCTCTTCTCCGATGCAAGAAGAGAAGCAGAAAGGGGAGGAAACGGGGTGTTCTCGAGCAAATTTTCAGCAAGGTAGTGTGCTGTAGGGTAGCAACCATCTCTCTGGCTAAAACATCAGTGCTATCCCTGCCTATGGCAGAGGGGTTGGAACTAGATGATCTTTAAAGTCCTTCCCAAACTATTCTATGAATACTGAAACAAGAACCAGAGAAAAGGCTGGCTCTGTGAAAGAAGCAGCCCACATAGTTTGCTTGTGAGAACCCCTCTTGAGCGTTGCAGCCACACTCCTCTCCTCCTGTACACACTTTAAAGATTAATTTGGTCCCCAGATCTCTGCCCTTGGCAACAGTTAAGTCTAATACTGATGAAAGCAAATGCTGACTTATGCTATCAACAGAAAACCCCCGAATTACTCAAGATCTGGATCTAGGTCCCTCTTCCTCCTCTACAGTGGCCAAACCAGCTAATGCTGAGTAGGTGCCTGACCTCTCTCTGCCTTGGATCTCAAGTCCCATGGAGCTTTGACAAGTGGCTTTGGTGCAGTTCATAGATCCAGCACCAAAGCCAGGCTCACTACAATCACACAGAGCTTGGCTTGGTCTTGTCCACTGTAACACCGTGTTTCTCATTAAGTACAGACTAATATTTTTAGCCTCATAGTGTTGGAATTAACTGAGTGTTGGAATGGCAGAATGAAGTGCTTGTTGCTTTGTCTCATAGCTGAGTAGTAGGCTCTGCTTTAGGAGTTTCCACCTGTATTAGGACTTCTTTCTGAATCTGTTGAAATTTATTAAGAGTCATCTCTAAATCTGCAGGACAGCTGTTTGTTGTACCATCAGGCTTCTGGGAGATGAGGAATTGCAGAGCTGATGGCCAACATACTTCAAATCTCTCTGGCAGCTTAGTACTGTACATACTCAGCTCTCACCTCTCTGGGTGGGCTGGAAGTGCTTCCTCCCCTGGGATTTAGCCTCCTTCTCTGCACTTCAGAATTTGACAGGCTGCTGCGTGGCCTGGGTGCCATAACATCTTGGCAGAAGGGATGCACACTCTAGGGTCACACAAATGCCCCAGGGCCATAACTGACATCAGAGCATAATCACTAGTGCTCAGGAGAACTAGGAAAAGCTGGTTAGGTCTCTGCTCACCAGCAGTGTGGAAAATCACATGGAGAGCTTTGTGACTTGCCTGTTCTGCTCTTTTCTTACTCGAAATTCATACATCTGCAGATGACAGGCTGGGATTGTTAGCAGAGTCACACCACATACCACCAGCTTTCTCATTTAAGGGAAGGATGGGTGCAGGAGGCAATTAAAGGTCTCACTAGTCTTAGGGAACTTCTCTGCCTCCCTGTAGTCATAATCAGGCTTTTCTCTCTTCACCTTTACACAAGTACACAAGTACAGAGCAAATCAAACAATAAGGAGTAGAAAGGAGCTTACACTTTTCCAGACTCCTGTAGCATCTCCAGCCACTGAGTCTGCTCAAACTCTGATTCGGCTGCTAGAACAATGTTACCCTAGAAGAGGGGAGGGGAAAAACCAAATTAGAGAGGCTGGTGCCTTACACACCTCTGTGTACTCAGGGCATGAACTGAACACAACCAGCACAGCTATGGTGGGAAAAGAGTCCACCACAGACTTCCATATCCATGGGAGGCATCATGTTGGAGCAAATACGACCCTAGCCTACTACACATTAGAAGAGCCACACATGACAAGTGGTCGTGATAGGAATAAAATTATAGGAAAACATGAGCTCTAGGGCTCCAGAACATCTGTATACCAGTCCCAGTCTGCTAGTCCCATAACACCTGCTGTCAGAAAGACCAGGTCTCCTTGTTGGTTGTCACAGCAGGAACAGCAGCAAAGCCTTGAGGGGACTTTGTAAACCACCTTGTCTCTCAGGTTTGTCCAGAGAGTGTAGGCACACATCAGTCAGGTGGGAAAGACTGCCAATCCAGCTCTATTCATCAGCAATAAAAAGTTTTGTGGTGGTGGGTTTGGGATTTTTGTTGTTGAGGTTTTTTGTTTGGGGTTTTCTTCCTTTTTTTTTTTGGTGGGGGTTTTTTGAGAAAGAAAGAACTCTACTTACATGGAAGTCTTCATGAGAGATCTTTATGGCATAAGGCATGCTGGGCTCCTCTTTGGGCTCCACAATGCAGCCTCCCAGGGGTATGACACCCTTGGAATAAACCAGAGCACTTCAGTCAGTAGAACCAAGTGTAGCTATTTACAACTAACCAGAAGCTGAACCTTTCTACCTTGGTCACTTGTGGGCCCTGCCCTGGCTTTCCCAGAAAGGACAATACACATACAGTTCCTAAGGGAGGGACTCTGACCACCACCATGAGACCTCCAGGTGGTATCTTAAAGGGAGTAAAGATGTGTCTGCTGTATTCAGCATGGAACATGGAAGTGGAAGCTCTTGTATCAAGCCAGAGGCGACCTCCCAACAGGGGCAGACATTGCCAAGTCACCGTGCAGTAGCAGGAGACAAGTTATCCCTAAATCCAGTTATCACCAATAAGTCAACCCCCCACATGTGTTCTGTGGGGACAAATAAATGGCCTGCACATGTGCTCCATCAGCCTCCACTGATAAAAGTAACCTCAGAGAGGAGTCCCTCTACCAGAGCTCCAGGTGGTAAAGCTCTGGAGAATGCTCTTCAGGGCTGCCTGACACCACTTAGAGTGTAAGTACAGGCAAGGAATAAGCAGTTTTCCCCACCACTGTTTGTCAACAGTATTTTTACAACCACAAGATTGTTTCAGATATAATGAAAACAAGAGATTACACCTTCTACCATACTAAAAAAATATTGAGTCAGGTACCTGTTGAATCATTAAGAAGTCTCAAGAGATGCATTTCTTGCCTTGTTTTTTTCCTTTTGAGGCTTCCCTGTGCAGTTTGTGACTTACCTCTTTTTCACTTGATGGGTCTGAGGAGGCAGGGGGAATATGGAAACAGAATAAGCCATTCTCCCATGCAAACACTGCTCACCTTGGGATGGATATTGAAGTATTTATTGCTTTCAAAACTCTTCTTTTCACCCTCAGCATAGTAGAGCAAGAAACTTTCCTTAATGATGAAGAACCTTTGTGAAAGAAAAAGGAAATTAAAAAGCTAGAACGGAGCTCCAAAGCACAAGAAAATCTCTGACCAATTAAAGCTATGCTCCGAGCAGAAGAGTTTACTGTTCTCATCTAAGCGTAATGTGAGGTGCCTCATTTAGCTTTACATGCTCTTGGCTATGAAGTGTCAAGTTCAAGTGCTTTGTGCTTCCAGTTTATGGCAGCATGCATCCATTAGCACTAAGGGCAATCCATAGCATTATCTACTCACAGCCTGTGTCAAAGGCAGGAGTGGAGTCAAAACATTTAGTCATCTTGATTTGTGTCCTCCATGTAGTCCACGTGCTGGATTCAGCCTGTTAGAAGTGACCTGCTCCTTAGTCTCTCTCACATGGGTTAAGAGGAACTAAAAGTTCATTTTTGTTACTTACCCCCTGACACCCTAATTTCTCCCATCTTGCCATAAGGGAGAGTCACAGAATAACATCACAAAGACACTCAAGGCAAAAGATTGGTCAAGAGACCTCTCAGGAGCAGAAATAAATTTTAAGAGATATTTTTAAGCAGAGCTCCTGGCAAAGTCTCCTGTTGTTGACCTTCGTAAACGAAAAGGAAATTGAAAGTATTTTTTTAACTCATGTGTGTCACATTAAAATACACTTTGTTCTAATCAATTGGCCTTCGATATGCTCTGATGAACTAAAGATAGTGGCCACAATACATCACAACTTCTATAAGCCAAGCCTCTAACTTAGTGGAGCGTGTCCTCAAATCTGTGATTAAAGAACTGCCACTTTTAGCTTAGTTGGATGTTTAAAATGCCTTTGGGAAAGTTCCTCTTAGAGAAATGAGGTTGCATTTACCCTGCAGGCAAAGGCAGAGAGGTCTAAATCTGAGACACTAGAAAATGAAGAGCAACTGAAATGATGGGGACTACTTTAGTAGGGATGTTTCAAGAGAGTTGCACTGATCTGCACGTTTTCTGATATAAGGGGGATTAGAAAAGGAAGCAAAATGCAATTAGCTGAAAATTAATATAGAATGCCTTTTTGTACTGCACAAAGCATTGCTGTGTAAGTCACTTTCATGTCATCCCAATAACAAGAGCTTGTGAGTGATCTGGAAAGGATAAGACATTTCTGTGAATAATGAGAACATCTCCAGGAAGCCCTCCTGCTTGTGGGAAGAAAGCCTCCACTAAGAGCAATCAGGGAGACTTATCCAGGCAGCACTTTCCAGTTGTGCAGCCAAAGGATTCCCACACCTTCCTCTTTAGCCACCATTAAAGATGGAACAGACCCAGAGGTCTGATCCACAAGAAAAATTCCAATAGCTCCAATATGCCCATCCCACCCCATTCCTCTCCTGGAACAGAGGTCCTGGTGAGATGAAGACAAGCGCTGCCACCAGTACAGGGAGGCACAGCAATTTGGTACCAGTTTTGTTCCTAAAGCCAAGGAATTAATTTTAAAATTAGTAACCCTGAACCTTATTATACTTGAGAAAAAGCTACAGCAACTACACTAGCTCCTACCTCTTGCTCTTCTATCGTGGCTCAGCCAATATTGATGAAATTGCCACACAGAATGGTAATTGAGTCAGTGACTCACATTGGGACTGGGAGAGAATAGAAAGCTAAATTTCTGAATGCCTGCATCAAGCTCAAGCTCTGAGCAGACTGAACACCTGACATCCCAAAGTGTCATTGGACATGTGCATATGTACATCCAAAAGCTTTCATAAAGTGTGAAGGCCAGCAGCAATTAATGCACTCCTTTTCTTCTCCTTGCCTGCTCATCCTTACCTGCATCTGTTGACATCAAAGGTGGGGAAAAGTAGTCAGCTTGCTGTCTTAACAGGACAATGTCTTCTCACTTGATACTCAGGAACATCATGATTGACTGCCTAACCTCAGCCTGATAAAAATCTCTCTAGACAGAACAGCACAATTCAGGAAAAAAATTAAATTAACTCAGTGCAGGAGAGTAGAGGATCAAAACAGTGTCTTGTCACAGTGCAGTCCATCTAGCAAATTATCTGAACAGGAGCAACTACCATTGAACCTCTACTCAGGGGACCATCTTGTGTTCAAGTTCCAATGCATCTCCCAGAGGAGCTGCAGCTGATGTCCCCTCAGCAGGGAACTCAATGCACAATCCCTCCTACAGCAGCCATCCCTACCCTCAGCCAGGAAAGCAACTCCTGGCTGCACTCCTGTGGCAGCCATCCATGCTCTGCACCTAAGACGCTGCAGGTGCCCAAGAAGCAGGGAGATAGATGATCAGGGGGACTCAAGTTGTTCTCCTTGTAATAGGAGCTTCCATCATAAATCTCATTCTAGCACCACAGATAAGGGATAAGAAGGATCTCCTCCTGACAGTGGGTAAGGATGGGAAGGAGCGTCCCAGAGAAGGTGTGGGGGTGAACTGCTCACTGGCAAACAAAGCCCATTTGGCAGATGCATTAGGAACATCTCTGTGGCACATTCCTGATAGAATTGATTCATTGAGGTTAGACCTCCACATGAAATGAGGACTGGTATTTTCCAGTATTTCTGCATTAATGACAAAGGCAGCCACGACCCCTGCAGCAGAGGCAGAGCCGACTCTGGCCAAGGCACTACCAGAGGGACTTTGACACAGACAGTGCTCGGTCCTGATTCCTCCTGTCAAAACTATTTCCATAAGTACCAGCCTTCTGGTTTCACATTTAATTTTTTCTCCCACCTCTTGTCTTCCATTAGTGGCTGCATCTTCACTAAGTTTCTAATGTTTTGTTCAACAAGGACTTAATTTTTTTTAAAGGGAAATATTGCCCCATTTGCACAATAAATACAGAAATAACACCTTCAAAGAGCAAGCAGACCCTGCTTGGCAAACAGACTGAGCCTGGTCTAGTGGGTCAGAGTGAACCTGATACTGTGGTCACAAACACAGAATCAAAGAATCAAAACAACACACAACATGAAAATCTATTCATCACTATCAGCAGCCTTTTCAGACTGAACATCCTCAAGAAGCTTCTGCAAGACAGGTAAAGACACTGATTTTTAACTATGTGTTGTTTTTAATAGTAATGTTAACCCCCAGTTAAAGCCATTGTTTAATTTGTTACATACCTTTTGTCTGCTCAGTGCTTCCAATAATCCCCACAAATATAGACTATGCTCAAGTTGGTAACAACACCAAAACAGAACTGAGCAGAAAGTATAGCACAGATCTCTCAGAACTGATGTGCTTCTAGAAATTTAATGAACTTGTAGATACCTGACCTCAAAGATGTAGACAAAACCTATGGGGATCTGGAATGACAATATGCAAAGTTGGAGTTGAAAAAACAACAAAACTCTACAGCAAATAATAAACTCCCTTGAAAACCTAGGTAGGACATAACACTTATTTCCTCACTTGTTCTCATCTGGAAGGCAACACCTAAACAGCTGTGATCATCATTTTGGCTTTTGGGACAAAGTCTCCATCCAATGATGTAAAGACAAGTGATGCAGCATACTGGAAAGAGGGACAAAGTGAAGGAGTAAAGCAGGAAGAGTTATATAACTCAAGGGTGAGATGAAAATTGAAGCAGCAGCCAGGGGAGCAGGAGCAGAAAGGCCAAAGTTGATCAAGGGAAAATAGGAAGAGACACAGTTAGGAGAGACACTGAACACATCTGAATTAGGCACAGGTGCACCAGTGAAATAAAAGGGAGTGCTGGTAAAATGGAAAGGTTTTGAATAAAAATAAACCCCAAGAAACTTGAGAAACAGTATTCAAAAAGCCTAAAGAACAGCAGTGAAGGTGATACAACTGGGCATACTCCATGCACACAGTACAAGTAGTACAGGAGCCATTCACACACGGTGAACTCCTTCAGGCAAGCCATTCTCTGTGGTTAGATCCTGCACTAAGAAGCCATTGAAACCACATTGTAATTAAACTGGAATAGCAGAGGAACAATAACAATCCAAGTGACTTGAACATAAGGCCAGGAAGGTGATCTGACAGGATTAGACCAAACAGTTCCATACTGGACAAGCAGAGATACCTGATCTCTGGAGATAAAGTATTTTCTTTGAGACACAGAGGACTAAGGAAATTAATTAGCTAATCTTTGAAACACCTTTGGAACTGAGAATGGCCCAGGTTAAGCATTTACATTATAAAACCGTAGCCACATCACTACTACTTTTTTCTTCCAGTGGTGGTTTTCTGGGCAGCAGTTCAGGAGCACTGTCAGCTAATTCCAGTGACTAGATCAGCCTAGTTCTATCTCTGGGACAGGTGATTAAAAAGACCTTTATCAGTATCAGACATTATGTGACTGTCCCTCTTCCTTTCCCAGCAGCCCCGGGAGATGGAGCCACAAGCAGCTGGGCAGGAAATGAGCAGGAAGGGAGGTGAATGCTTCCTGACAGCAACCAGCCCAGGTGGGAAGGTTGCAAGGAGGAACAAGAAAAGAGGTGGATGCTCCCTGACTGCAAGTTCGCCAGAAAGAGAAGAAAGCACATGGTGTGCTCAACTCACAGCCCTGCCTGCCTCAGCAGCTCCTGCTGCCCTTGCTGCAGACAGGATGCTCTGCACAGGGAACTACACTGCATGTTTTCTAGTTTTAGTGCAGAAAACAATCCTGAACAATTATCCTTTACATCTGTCCCGTAACTGCACTCAGGCAACAACATTCTGTGCACACTTCACAGTGCCACAGGCAGGTCTGCTCCAAGAGAACTAAAATTTCCCTCCTAACTGTGCTATGTTTTCCTCCTTCCAGCAGCAGCATCTCCAATTGGTTTACTTGGACGTATAAACACATTTTGCATTTCTTTCTCCACTCTTTCCATCTCCTCATGTTCCACCTTGTTTTCTGACTCTGGCTGACTATGGAGAAGATACCCTCCTTGTCTCCCTTGGCCCCGAAGTCTCACACCTGAATGGTTAGTCAGATCAGAGCCTGACATTTCAATGTGAGGATATCACTTCCCACCTGCAAAGATACAGTACGCCATTCATGCCACATCCAGAGCAGGTACATACCTTGTGAGTTTCATTCCAGACACCTTGCCAGGCTGATGATGTTACCAATGCAACTTTTGTCATAAGAAAGAGGCTAAACTGCTTTCTGTTAATTGGAATTAAAAAAGGGCTGCAGCTTGGTGGGAAGAGAAGTAGTAGAACTCAAGGAGGGAGAGCATGACTTTTCAAAGCAGTGACCCAAGCTTCAACTGCACTTTTCAAAAGCACCAGTAAATTCAGAAGATCATGTGTTCTTGGAAGGGCATTTCCTCACAAGGAAAGAAGATTTACATTAGCCAAGGAATAGAACTTCTCTTGGGGAGATAGGCATTAGGATGCTGCTAGTGGTGTTCCAAAATAAATCTCTGAAAGGCAGCATGCTCAGATATTAGCCCTGACAGAGAAACAGTGCCAGAAGCATCTACCTCACTTTTGGTCAGTTCCTGAGGCAGCCCCATACGTGCTTATGCTGCAGGACAGAGCATTGTGTGGGCAAGGGAAAGGACTGAAAGTGACTCAGTCAACCCCCTCCTGTTGAGTCTTGCTCTCCTCACAAGAGCCATTAGATGCCCACCTTGACTAAAACAAGGCTCTCCTGTCCTTCCCAGCACAGCCTCCTCTACTGCTGTGAAATACCCAGATTTAATCACCAAAGCATTGGACACTGTGCCTGGACATTTTTCCTTTATGCATTATCCTTTCAGCCTCCATTCTTCTTTTGAACTCTTGCTCTTCCTAATGTCTTCAGCAGTACTTTAGCTGCAGCCAAATGAATGGGATGAAGCCCCTAAATACTGTGCATCTTGACAGCCATACTGACCCATCTGCATGGCTGCTAGCCATCCTCCCATTACACACTGGTTTATCTCCCATAGCTTGGAAAGGCTCACCGCAGCACAGGAAGTAATGCTATTGTTCCATGCAAAAATTACCCCACAGCAAAAGTAGTACTTGTAAATGCCAAATGAATAAAAATAAATAATCCAAGATTTCAGAATCTAAGAATCAAAACCTGATATTACACCAACTCTAATCCAGTGATCTTTTTTCTCTTAATTTAACTGGACTGGGAAACATCTCTTCTTCTTTTAATAAAATAATGCAGCTGACCAGCCTTGCTATGCAAGCAGAATACATGGAGGGGAAATGAATTAACTGCTCCTTACCCCTTCCCATAATGATTGACAGACTTAAAATAACTTGCAAGATTTTTTACTTAAAAAAAGTCATTCCTGTGATAAAAATGAAAATATCTTCTTGTCCCTCCTGTTAGAGTCCTTTCCCTTCCAAGCCCTGCCAATTCCCTGTGTTCATATCCCACTGACCTGCCTCTGCTCCTTCAGGAGCCCCAGGACCTTTCTTGTCATCCCTGTCTTAGTCTTCTCCCCATCCCTTCCCATGGGCTATCACTACAAGATTTACCAATTACTGAAGATGGGAGTGACTTCTAGGAATAGCACAGCACTAAATAAATAATGACAGAAAGAGCAGAGATGGCCCATTTGTCTGATAGGGATTTTGATCAGGAGGAATGCCTTTTAAGAATGCCTCCTCCCTCTCCCTCCATTGAACTCTCCCTCCAATGAACTCTCCCTCCATTACTCCATCCATTTCTTTTCCGTAACACAGTCACATTAGATTCCAGACAATTTATTTAAATCTCAATGTTTGGGAGCTAGTATGAAGCATCAGCATATATTCTTTCCTGGGTGAAAAAAGGATGTTGATTTTAAGGGATGAGGATGGGAATACAGAATAGAAACTTGCACATGCAGGTCAAACATGACTGCAAACACAAAACTCCTTCCCAAGCCACATGTAACTAATCTTCAGGCCATATCAGCTTCACCAGGCCGTATCAGCTTCACAAGTTTTTACTGGACAGCAGAGAGCAGAGCTGGGAAAGATGGATTTAGAAGCAGATTTGCTATGTTATGTCTATACTGCAGACTGCAGCAAAAAGATGCACACCAGGGCACCAGAGATAGCACCACATTGTTCCTGTGCAGGTTAATTTATTCTTCCTAAAAGCACTGAGACACACTGTGCTACAAAGGCTCCAAAACTACCTTTCAGCTCTCAGCCTCCTGCACTGGTTAATGACTCATTCATGCTTTTCCCCGCTGGAAAGGGGCCTATGGGGCTGGGGGAAACATCACTTTGTTTTCTTGCAGCCGCCTTCATCTGCAGCTATGAAACCACTAAAGGTGGCTAAGTACTACTATCCTTCTTTAATAGCTCACAGCAACAAATTCTGGGTCACCAAAATCTCTAGCACTGGTAGGATGAAAACACAAGTTTCTCTGCTGCTAGTCATCTAACTGAATGATGCCTATCAGCAGTGACATCGATCTGCCATCCAGGATTGCTGGAAGGAGCGATCCATTGGATTATGTACCTCCAGCGAGTAACAAGTAAGCACTGTACTATGTTTCTGTGTGAGTATGCATCCATAAACAGTTGTGCCTCATTCATTTGACAACCAGCAGAAAACTCCCATGAGACTCAGCGATTCACATAAACAAACTACACCATCTTTAAACCTCAAACTGACACCTTATTTCAGTATCATAGAACATCCACCCTTGGTAAAAAGTTACAGCAAACAAGACCTTGGCACTAAATGATAGGGAAGCCCATGGTTCAAAGCCAACTTTCCCCCAGGGAAGAGAGGCTGCATTTGCTGTTCCAGCATGCCATCACTGCCATGTAACGCAGCAGTACTGATGCTGGTCCACAAACCCCTGCAGATTATACACATTCACAGTCCTGCATGCAGTCCAGTTGATCCAGCCATATCACATCCAAAGAACCTGAAGAGCTTTAAGAAAGTGCTAATAAACAAAGCCAAGCAGTTTGGGAGCAAAATGTACGAGCTGACTCCTCCTCTTTCAAGAAACAAATGGGGGGATTATACAGAACAGGCAGCAAGTATCTGTCCCTAACCTGAGGTACATGTGGCACAGGGTCTGGGCAGATGAAGAAAACAAAAGGTGCCACACACAAAGTGGACTCAGAACAGCGGGGAAGCTACACCCAAAGTTTCACCCCTTGTCTCTGCCCAGCTAGCTGCACTTTGAAGAGCTAAGGACCCAGGCTCTAACTCCTTCTAGCACCCTCTGGCTTTATATTTCGCCAGAGTGTCCCTCAGCAGTTGTGGCTTACCTCCTGGACCATTTGGCTGACTGCCTCCCGAAAGGTCGCTTCCAGAGCACGCCGTACAGCTGCACTTTGGTGCTGATGTCCAGAGCATCTGAATCTGCCTGCTCCATGGATGGAGAAGGGGATACAGAGTTGGATTTGGAAGCAAACATCATAGATGGATCTGCTTCTAACTCCCCCCCTCACCGCAGCAGCTCAGGGAATCCGATTAAATGCAATGAACCAGAAGGATGTAACCAGCCACTCCAAGCGGCAGACAGAGAGACTGGATTATGGTTTGGATCAATAACTTGACTGCTCAGTACTCAGTCAATAATTCTCTCCCTGATGCACAGACGATGAGCATTTCCTCATAGCATATTACCTCTGATGCATTACAGACAGAACATCCTAGTTAAGAAATTTAAAAAAAAAAAAAAAAAAGAAAAAAAGGCAAAGAGAGACAGAGATTAGGAACACAGAGAGGAAGACAGCTCACTAGAGAGAAAGCTCTGAGCAGTAATGTAAGCCAAAATACCTCTGCACCAGTGTCAGCTCACAAGGTTATTTCACTTCATATTGCAGCATCCCAGGCAGAAATCAGGGCAAGATGGATGTTTTACTGCCAGGCAGTATTCTGACACATATCCCTAAAATCCTGTTCTTAGGTTCTTCTAATTTGTCCCGAGGAACAGGGAAGCAGAGTAGGTGGAAGACAGCAAGTTCAATAAGACTCCTTCCAACATCAGTAGGCTTTTGCTGTGCTAGCCTGGCACTGCCCACTTGGGATCAGTTCACGTGGCTGCAGGTTTGGACTGGGCAGTATCCATGCTGTGATCCTTACTCAGCCTTAAAGGGCCATTCCTGATCAAAGGTAGAGCATCAAAAGACAGCTTTTGTGTCTTGCTGCATCTTGGAAAGTACAGCCTCTGCTCTGTCTCTTAGGTACCAGCTCCTTGTCCACAGCACAGAGACAGAAGAATATTTCACACAGCTCAGGTGAGCCTCCATCCATCTGCTGTTTAGTAATCCCACAGCAAGATTTTTATTCTGATTGTCTAAGTCCTTGTTCCTCTCTTGAAACTCTCCCCTCCCTGCACAGATACAAACAGTATCCAAAAGAACCTTTCTCATGTAAAGCACACAGGGAAGCACACAAGCATTACATTGCTCCTTCCTGCATCATGCCTTCCATGCAGGGTTAGGATTTGGGGAAGGACTGCTTCCACTGCACTGAGTAAAGCATCTGGAGTTTTGGGGTCACATATAACCAACAGAGACACATACGTGCTGTGAAGCATCTGCTCCTGTTTTGATCTATGCCATCCTGGGTGTATCAATGCTGATGTTGTTACTGCTGAATGCCAGCCTGTTCCAGTGCAGTTATCCATTCAGAAGTGACAGACTACTGAGACATGATTCTGTTCTCTCATTCCCAGAGGCTAAAAACCTCAGATGTGCCATAGGATACATCATGGCATAGAACACGGATCCACTCAGCTTTACGTGGTCACAGACACTTGCAAAGCACTTTAAGTAGAGAAAATGCATTCTGCCTGCCTCAGGCTGCACTTGGTACCGGGGAAATTAGAGATGCAGGCCCTGACAAAAGTCAAAATTGATTCCTAAATGAGGAAACTGGCAAAATCGATGCTTTATTACTTTCTCTTGCCCTGGATTTGACTGGCCTTTTGGTCTCAGACAAGGACATGGCCTGAGCAGCAGCAAATTAAAGGAGAAGGTGGGGAACAGTGGAGGGCAGAGGTGCCTCTATCTCATCTGAGCCCCAAATAATGAATACCACCCTGCATTGTGGGAGAGCATTATTAATGCTATAAATGACTGTTCCATACAATGTACTGAAAATATTACTTGCAACCAGAGCTTCACGGAGGGAAAAGCTTCCCTAGAATTATCTTCCTAAAGGGCAAAACCAATTCTGGGCCAAATAGCATCACCTCAACTTATAAATACACAGCAGAAAGCTCCTCTGCCATTATAGTGCAGGATAGATGCAAAGATCTGATAGCAGTGATCTGCAGTGAAGGAAAAGCAGGTTTTCATCCTTTGCTTATTTACTTAGTTTTGTCTCACAGACACCAAAAAAAAGGAGTCTACAGCCTCAGAGATGTAGATCTTGTCTCCTCTGGAACTGTCTAGGACAAGCAAGGGATAGAAGATTAGAGTTGGCAGCTCCAGAAGAGTAAAAAAGCAAAAATACCCAAAACCAACAAATTAATAAACATACCCACAAAACCCAAACCACACCAAACCTTTTGTAAAGGCACCAAGAGTTAAACATGGGCAGGAGCCAGCAATACTGGAGCAGTAAACAGCAGTGGAGCGAGTTCTGTAACCGCTTGTGTCTGGACAAAGAGATTTATAATAGCTGTGGTTATGTTAACATTTCCTTATCTGTGTACGAATATAAATAAATTGGAGACCAGTCTGAAGGAAAGAGCAGGCGAGCAGCTGAGCAAGTCTAAGCAGCCTGTCTCTCACAAACAGAAAGTGACAGTATAGGGTCCAGCTCACATGTTTTTTCAGTGTTGCTTCTATCATACAGACAAAACTTAATTCAACCAGCCAGGAAATTTGAGATCAAAGTGTCACAAAACCCAGCCAAGAGAAAAGGGTGACTATGGAGAGTCCAGTCCTGCAGAAGAGCTTTCTCCAAGTTCCAGGGGACAGAAATCCTTAGGGAAGCACAGGCAGACTTGGTCTTACTGTAGGATCTTGGTGATACCTAACAGCCCAAAGGCCCACATACATTTATAGAGAGATAATCCACATGGATTTAATCTGTGAGCTCATTATTTGATAAAAGTAGAGCAAGGAAACCTGAACATATGAGACCTTTGCAGAACGATCAGGTGACAGCAGGTCTAGTAGGAGGTATCACTGCCCACATCAGATGGTCTTTGAGGTCCCTCCCAACTCAAACCATTCTAAAACTACACGTGAAGGCAGGTCCACACAAGATCCCATTTGTACTGTTCCAGCCAAAGAGATTTCCCAGTCGAGATGAAGAAAACAACTCGAGGGATGATCAAACCTATAGTGAACCCAGAGTAGGATGGGAAACTGAAAGGACTTCACCTGTTTAAAAGAGAACAAAGGCGAAAATTTGACTGCTGTCTACCTTCAAGCACTCTTGCCTTTCTTAATGTATTGGTCAATACTTGCAGTAAAACAAATGGGCCTAAACTGGCCATGAATAAATGAGAAGGTATGTAACTGCCACAGCAAGGGAATTGCTGAATTCCCTCACAACAAGAGCAGCAGAGACAAAAAGCCATTATTTGGTCATATCTATTACATGCACAGCAACCTGAAGTGGCTGTACCCTTCAGGAATACAGATTAGGCTCACCTGTTTCTGAAATATTTTCAATCCAGAATAATAATTTAAACACTTTGGAGGAAAGTTTCATTCTTGATGGCTTGTAGAGAAAATGCAGCTTGTGCACCCTGGAGAGAAAGCACTGCAGGTTTAGTCATGAAAACCTTCATGAGGAGGAACAAAACAAACTGCTATGGGAATTATTTTGCCAGTAAGTTGTCCCTATTTTTCCTACGCACAAAGCCAATACAAATTCGCTCAACAACTTCAAAAAATCTTTGATGCTGACATCAGTGCAAGCTAGCATAGAAACAACATCCCATTGTCACAGGCCACCTTCCAGCTAGAAGGTGCTCCTTTTCAGTTTAAGTATATACACACTGGTTAACTGCAGCCAATGAGGAAGCTTGCATTTTTTAAAATTTAATTTTTTTTTTTAAAGTGAAAAGTTTCATCTTCATATTCTGGGCTGCCTTACAATAGTACTTTATGCAAGCAAGAGCAAACTATCTCCTGGGCTGGGACCAGACTTGCTGCAAAACTGGGAAGATTCAGATTTTTACCTTCCAGTTTGGATTCCCTTTCCTCTGACAGCTTCTAATAGGCTCCAGAGCCATTTGCAACCCAGCACTTAAGCAAGTACTAGCAGGTACCTGGAATACGGTGGAGAAATAAAGGAAAGTCAAGCTCAAGCTTAGTTTCACTCTTGCAAAGAAAAAAGTGTCAGTTATACCTACCAAAATGATGCTTCAGCTTCCCAAAGCTGAAGTTGTGTGCAACTTCCCAAAGCAAAGTTGTGTGCACAGATGCAATTTTAAGAACAAAAACAATCACCATCAATTCATCTCTTCAGTGTGAGACATCAACAGACTATGCTTCTTTTGCATGCAATTAAATTTTTGGTCTCATGGGAAGTCAGAGTTGGCAGAGCTCAAAAGAAAAGTTACTCAGCAAATGGGTATTGAAGAGCCTTTGTTGATTTGACATCATCCTTGTGGACATCATCCCTTGGTGAGTCAGTCCCCTGTTCCAGACAAAGCCCCCTATCAGTCCCAGCCCTTCAAACCCAAAGAGACCCACGATGGATCTAGCAAATAGATCAGGTTTAGAGCAGTTATTCTGGGGGCCAGCAGAGTTTCAAAAGTCCAATTGCTTACTCAGTCCTGCTTTGGAGGGTAGAAAAAGTATCACCTTTGTAACAAGGGCACTAAAGCACAGTGCAGCATGCATAATAAAATCAGAGCTGACGGGACCTTCCAAGGCCAACTAGATTAACTTCCCTTCAGCAAGCACTGACATCCTGCACTAGATCAGGTTGCTCAAAGCCCCAGGTCTTGAATGGTCTTGAATGTCTCCAGGGATGGAACTTCACCACCTCTCTGAGCAACCTGCTCTAATGCCTCACCACCCTCTTGGTGAAGACCACCTTAATGTAGCGCGGTAGTGGTAGCAGCAACTTTCTTCTACAAAACCCTACAAGTACACGTTCATCAGGACAGAAGCCTTAACTTAAATACACTTTGACTAGAGGCAAGCAGTCTTCTGGTTCTCAAACACCATTTACTTCAATTCAGTAATTTATTTGTGCCCTATATACATTTTAAACTGTGAAATCTAATGCCAAGGTCTGGTAAACTAACATTTCTCGTCCAAGATATCTCCCCGCAACTCTTCTTTTTAAAGCCGCATCCTGTCTACACCCTCCCAAGGAGGTCTTTGCCACAAAAGTATCTGAGATTTCCCTTGGAGGAGGTGGGGAAGAGGGGTGGGGTTGTAGACAGACAGCTTAAAGGTAATGCCAACTCCTAACCACCCTGTGGGAGACAGAAGCTTACAAAGGCCACTATCAAACAAAGCTCTCAATTTCTATAGTTGTGCCTCTAAAGCACATTCACAACTATATCCAAACCACTCTGCTAGTCTCCCTCCCAGCATGGGGTTTCACATTCCAGGTTTCTAGGAGTTGCTCAGACATGAAGAAAAGCAGCACACACAATGAAAAATAATACATACTGTCTGCACTTCATACATTCCATTTAAATCTGTCATTTCTCTTCATCGGAGCCATCTCAAAACCCCATGCAGTAAATGACAAGACAACTCCAAAGCATTGCACCTAGTAAAAATTTAATATAATAAACCAAATTGAAAACAGCAACATTATTTTAACCATTCACAATTAAAAGTGGAAAAATCATAAGGCATCCATTCATGGAATGATTTTGTGTAGAAATGGTTTGGAAACAGATGTGAAAATTACAGTTCCATACATGGAGTCAGGTATACAGCAATGACCACAGTGTTTTCCTCTGGAAAGCCAAAGCTGCTGAGAGATGCAATAAATGAACATTAAGAAAACAAACAAATTTTTAAGTCTGAGGTGAACAGGAATCTGAAATTCATTATAAAGAATTTGAAAGTCATCATAAACCTTCCCACCATACTGGAACCACTCCTTCCATCCCTGAAAGAATAAAAATGTACTTTCCTCCTCTTTTTCCCAAGTCCCAGCAGAGAACAGGAAGGCAGCAGCACCATTTATTCCACAGCATCTTTCCCTTATTCTGCATAGAGCTCATACCACAGACTGTGGTATAATCTGCTACTGTCAAAAGTTCACTGAAGGAAGGATCTGAACTAGTTCCTGAATAAACAGAGTAACTTACCTACGCCTCTTGAATAACGTTAGCTTTTTTACACAATCCACCTGGAAATGGTGCTTTGAAGTCAGTGGGTTTCTGTGTTTTACATCCAGGCACCTTACATCCCACAGCTATCAAATAATCCCATCCTTCCAATCGACAGCTCTGCCACCCTCACTTAAGTTAATATCAATGCAGCTTCTGCATCTGCCACTAGGTGCTGAAAAAGAAGCACTTCCCTTCTCTAAATAATGAATGATAAAAGAATCAGAACCGTAGGAAAAGTACCTGAGCACATGCAGACCAAGAGAAATAATTTTAGTCAATTCCTATTACTAATTAATAAATCATTAACTGAAAAACAGCCAATGAGAAGATAATACATTTCCTAGATTGATTTACAGTAGGAAAAGGGGGACATGCCTGGCACTTGGTTACAGTGTTACCTGCTACACCTACTGCCATCTACCTGACAGCAGAAACTACAGGCAGAGGTGGCTATTAAAGAGTAAGCAGAATTTATTTGCAGCAAGGCCCCCCAAGGAGTAGACAATGATACCAGATGGCCCCAACTGCATGTAGTGCTCGGATTTACTGTGACAGATGGGTAGATAAATAAAAAAAAAGGATTACGATAAAATGGACCATTTAATTTAACTCATTAAAATACTCTGCCTCAAAAAATGATCCTGCATGTAGAAATAACAATTTAGAAAGGTTTGATCGTTTCAAATTTTATATTCACCATATATCCAAAAGCTTCTTTGGTCAATACAGTTTCAGGTCTGGAACTGAAAATAATAGCTCAACACAGAGGGAAAAAAGAACAGAAAAAAAATAGGAAAAAAAAAAATCATGATTCTTCTGTCACTTAACTGAGTGCCAAAGAGAAAAGTACACATTATCACAATTTTCATGACAGCTTTAATGTCTTAATTTAAAAAAAAAAATCTCTCACCTGCTACTATAACTTGGCCTCTACAGTTCATGAATCATTAAATACAGAATCAGTGGCTGCCCTAGAAATTGGAAACATGATGTGGGGGACAGGAAGAGAGACACGACAGGCCCTCTCAGCAGCAGCAACTCTTCCGCAAAACATGCCAGAGGCCGCCAGCACTGAAAAGGCTGGTTGTCACACCCTCATCAATACACATCCACCAGTATCAGGTTCTAGCCACATGCTCCATCACCGAAACAAAATGAGTGAAATGGGACCCAACCTAAAGGTCCCCAAGATCCTTTCTATCACTATATAGAAAATTAGGCTGAAGTGGAATAGCCAGGACAATAACTTAACTAGCCAGGCAGGCTGCAAGTGACAGATAAACCCTAACATTTACAAAACAAAATCATCTGATGATGCACTCTCTCTTATCTTGCAAACTCTACAGGTTTTGGAAATAGTACAAGGGAAAGATTAAGCAAAGTAAAATACTGAGATTATCAAGGAAGAAGGTAATCAGGGGGCAATTACAAAGAACATGAGTTCTGGTGTAAACATCCCTGTGTATACTTCCAATGTATCAGGTCACAGAACTTGTTAAATAGCTTAAACGTATGTTGTAAAAAAAAAAGTTTAAGAATGTGCAGGAGAGGAACTCATGCATGTCACTAACTTCACAGGGGCTGTTCAGAACAAAACTAAGTTTCAAAGATCTGATGTAAAAAATGCTTGTTTAGGTCTAATACACTAATTCTACCTGGAAATACTGTCTTGTGGGAAAAGATGACTTCTAATGATTTTGCACAGTACAACACACAAATGAACAAGCACTCCTGGGGATCAACACTAGGTTCAATCCTGGGATACACCTGTATTTTTACAAAGCCAACAGACAAAGCAACGACTTGCCCAAGAACCAGGTCATACCCATTACTTAACTAGCAAACAAACGTAACATGACAAAAACAAAGACCTAAAGAAGCCCAGTGGCCTGCATAGTACAAGTAATAGATGTTACGAATAGCAGACACGCTCATTCAACTGGAAACGAGAAGCACTTCAGTTAAGGTATTTCAAGCCCTGAAAATACATTGAAAAAAAAATCAAAAGAAAGATGTATTTGGCAATGTTATCTTTCAAAAGTGCGATAGAATATAGCTTAAAAAGAGTAGACCATTTTCCCCTAAAGAAAGAATTTTATGTTGAGTCTGTGCATGTCAAGCTTTCCTTACTTCTCAAGGCACTACAGTTACTAGAATATAACATACTTTGCCTAAGAGAAATGGTGCCTGACAAGAGATATTGGTGCCTTGGAAAGGGAGGGGAGGGATCCTTAATTAGTCTTTTGCCATCTCACTGTACTCGCAGTCACCTTTTGGGTACTGGTGGCTGGCAACATGTCCTCCAGTACATTTGCCAAAACTAACGCTTATCAGGAAGACACAAATGTACAATTTCTAAAGGAAAAGTAAAATTTCTAACAGGCATGCTGGTAACCCACCAGTTCAGTTTTATGTTCACTTGATGGAGTTTCTTTGTTCAGAACTGCTTTAGAAACTTCATCCTCACCATCAACATCTTGTTTTGCTAGCCTTAATACCTTTTATTTAATAAATACCCTGCCCTCTAATTTCAGCAGTTCAAACTTCTGAAAATTACCTTGAAGTTCTCTGGTTCCTCAACAGCTGTCTCTGCCACATTGCTACTCCTCAATTCCCAGAACAGCTCCAATTGAAAAGACAATTCCTGCTACCATTTCTGATGCCTATGCTTTTTACTGACTTGGCAGAAGACCATCTGTCAAGAAATACTTCATTTTAAAATTTATTTACAATTGCATAAACAATCAATATTCTCTTTGTTTTCATCCTGTCTTAAATAACAGACTACTTTGCAAAATTCATTTGCACTTCTTTAACCAGATGATTTTCTACTCTAATCCTATATTTTGTCTATACCACTTCTTTCTTACAGTGACACTTCTGTGACAACAGCAAGGTCACAGAATTCCAAGTGTAGCCCATTTTTTGCTACACAGTAAGTGACAAACATTACAAATCCAGTTGTGCTATAAGGACAACACAGAACCCATGGGGGAGAGCCTCCATTTTCATTAGTAAAGCTTTCAGCCCCTCCCAAAGTAGCCATCTTTGTTCTTGCTCTCAGCTCTGAAAGCTGAATTGCAGGAAACTTTGGTGATTGCAGTTTCATGATGAGTTGCCATGTTCTTCCCTGCTCACCCTTCTCAAACTCCGAATTTCATCTTCCCTGAGAATAGGGCCAGAAGTAACAATTAAAATAGCAAGCATCTCTAGAAAAGAAAAGTTACACAGAATTTATGTCTGGCTGCCAAAGTACATTTTGCTACACTACATACTTTCCTCCTTTTGCAATCATGGTTCCTTCTGAACTCCATAAACTGGATGGGATGGATGATGAGTAAGAGATGACAAAGGGAGCAGTCAACATCTACTGCTCATGTCAGATCAAGAAGAAAGGTGAAATTCAAACGTTTAGTGATGGTGTCCAATGGACAAAACTAGAGGAATAAGGCATCCTAATACTAGGGCTGCCACCTCCAGACGACTGAGTCCTTTTCCTCCAGCTGATTCAGGTTTGTGGCTATGAGAAATTCCTCCTACTTCTGGGAGGACATGAACTGTGGCAACATAAAGAAAAGTCCCAGCAGAAAACAGCATAGCAACACCGGTGGCATTGACTTCTGAAAGGGCTTCTTTGCTGCTCTGAAGTGGCAAAAAAAAAAAAAAAAAAAAAAAAAAAAAAGGGAAAGAACAACAAAG
>VZTY01014752.1:0-22206 GCA_013400935.1 Turnix velox | reverse complement strand
AAAAAAAAAAGAGCAAAAAAGAGGATTAGCAGAAAAACTCTACAAGTGTCTAGAAACAGTAATATTTCAATCAACCCTCATTCTCTCACAATGACAACAGCTTAACATGTAGTGTAATGTCATGCACATTACATGTAGCAATTGACATTCTAAAGTTGCTGTGAGAGACAGAGACACCTCTCATCCTAGTTCGATCATTTCAGCCTTCTAGGAACTGATACAAAAGAAAAAGGCCACAATTTATGCAGAATCATCTTGTTTGACCATCTCATAGCAATATACATGAAAGTCAAAGTAATTTTCAATATTTCACTTGGATGTGCAAGTGAACACCCCAGACTTCTACAGGATTACCATGCAAGTTTCATTAACAAATGCATCTTCTAGATCAAAAAAATGAGCACCTCTTATTCATATCAAGATTAAGATCATGCTACACATCATTAAATACAAACCTGCTCATATCAGTTTCAAAATGCTTCCAGAACCATTTCCAATTCATATGTCATGTTAGTTCCCCAGTATGCTTTCAGGTTACTCTTCTAAAGAGCAGAAATAAGTCTTCTGCTCTGGAACCACTGTGACAGCCTTTATACTTTATGAATTCTTTGCTCTTTCTGAAGTATAAAACACAAACCCGACTCTTACAGAGTCAGCATTGAAAAAGTCCTCAAACACCATTTTTATCCCTATTTTCAACTCCAGGTGATTACTGAATCTTTCTCTGCATACCAGCAGAGCCCATAACAGTTAGGAATAAAAAAACCCAAACTGTGATATCATTATGATGTGGCCCATTTCACAGGTTTCTACTGCTGCATGGAGACAAAGTAAGACTGCTTTTGGGAGTGTGAGACACAACCAATTCTAGGATGGTGGGTAAAAAAGCGAAGATATTAAAATAAGATTGGGTGCAGCAACACCGAAAGCAACTCAAATATGTAACCATCAGATAAAAAGTGGCAAATCAACCTAAAACACCCTATAAATAACTAGAGGAGTTGTATCACTGATTCTGACAGAAGCACACATTCATACTACTTTTTTTTTATTTTTAAAAAAACTCCTTTCTGCTAAATTTTTCAGTTTTGATAAATTTTTAATAATTTAACCCCATAAAGGTTTTTAAATTTCCCTCCTCCCACCTCTCTCCCCCAAATTCTATCACTAAGCTATGTTTCAGGCAGAACAAAATTCACAGACTTACCTTGCTCAGCCCTAAGTATGTCACCATGGACATAACAGGTGCTGCCAACGCAAAGACCAGCAAGTGTTTTCTAATTCGATTCCGTTCCAGCCCAGCATGCATCAGGAAGGAAACCAGGCCAAAGGCAGCTGGTGCCTGCAAAAAACAATAGTCCTTGGTAATATAGTCCCTTCTACAGTTTCCAGAAATCTGAGATAAAGTTGAAATACAACTTCCTACTATGCAACGAAAACTGGAAGGCATTCTAGAAACACACTAGTGTGTTGCTGTTTAACAGAAATCAGAGGTATTCTGCAGAAGGCTCTGCCTTAAGAGCAGTATCTAATGGAAACCTATGCTCTATCAGAGCATACAGATTTATAGTTATCATAAATAGCCAAATGTTCATCCTGACTTGAGTAGTCCTGCAATTTCTTTTTTAACTGATACTATGTATCCTTAGACATCCTCACCATCTAGCAAAAGTGGAAAAAATCCACAGTTAACACAGGGAGGAAAGAATTCACAAAGAAGCAGAACTGTCAGTCTCCACATGAACAAATACTCAAGAGCTCTCTTGGGAAGTTCAAGAATCAATTCCCTTTCTGCTCTCATTGGGAAGCAAACAAATAATTCCTTCCTCTCCCTCTGCTAGCATTCTGTTTCTCATCGACAAGGCATAGCTACCCATTTAGTCACAGAACTGGCTACAGTTTTACTTGCACAAAGTCAAGAGTAGTCCACTCTTACAATTTTGAGATAAGACAAACTAAAATATATTGAGCAGTTTTTATATACAGAATCTTCATTTTTAACCTAGGAAGAATCCATGAGCAAGGGGGAAAGATGAAAAAAGGCAGAAGATTCAAACAGAACACGAATAAAAAAAAGACACAAGAAAGACATTTCTCTTTCAATACCAAATATTTACTGACAATCTTTCGAAGCATATTTGATATTGTACAATTTCAGAAGACAGTTAATTTGAATAATAAAAATGAGTTCTAGTAGTTTTTATGGGCAAAAGTCAAACTAAGATTTGCAGCAAGATGTGACACTGACTTTGCCACCTTTGAAGCGTTACATAAAACAAGCTTACTGTACAGCAGAAACAGTAGGATCTGTATTTCATAACATTTTTGAGATGTAATTATGTAACGGATAAGTACTGCAAATATTGTACTATGTGCCACTTCCACACAATTATGGAAGCAAGATGTTGGAGTAACATATGCCTAACTACTGCTATTTAAAAGTGCTGCCATATACCAAATACACATCTGCACACATATGCTTAGAACCTATACAGCCAATACATACCTTGGTACAAACATTAGGGGAAAAAAGATCTTCCCATCTTACAGGCTCATTTTTGGTTGCTGCCATGAAAACAATGTTTCAAAGTTTTTCCTACAGAAATGGCACATGAATGTTGAATCTACTATAAATCTACCACAATAACAGAAGTAACTCGAAATTATATTGTTTGCTTGGGTTAAAAAAAAGAAAAAAAAACCCAAAAACAAAACACACTTGCAACACAAAACTTTGATACCTTCAGGAAAAAAAAAACAACAACTCACCACAAAATATTATTCTCTTCCTATTCTTCTGAGGTTTTTCCCAACCTCCACTACTAGGCAGTTTGCAGTCAGAAGTCTCTCTCATTCACACCTCATTCAGATGCAGCATCAATCACTTAGTATGCTGTCATACATCATACTAGTCCTTGAAGTTGTTCCACTAACCTGTTCCTTTCAGTGATGTTACATATTTTAATACGCCACTACAAATAATTTTTTGGGGATCATGACTTACCTTATGTAACATAATCGCAACAAATACTATCAACTGGACACTAGTTTGAGAAGTAGAAGCTGCTGCACCCAATGCAACACCATCAGCTGAAAGATGAGAGCATTGATTATCCCTCCATTCTCATGAGTTTCAACTTTCCCACCCCCTCAATGGCTGACAGTACACAATGTGTTGATTTGAGAAGTTCTGTTACTCAAAATGTATTAACAATGTATCAACCGATCATCTCTCTCCAAGGATAGATTGAGCCCAATATGTGATTCAATTCCCCTTGTTAAGCCACAACCACTTCAGGATTTCAGACACCCTTCAACAAGAACCGTTTCTTTTTATTCCCAAGACCACAAAAACCACACTGAAGCTATTCAGTACCAACACATTCTGACATGTCAGAACCAGGTAACAAGTTATTTTAGTCTTCTATAGTAGAAGTTGGTTTCTGCCTAAAACTAAAAATCTGCTTTAGATTCTAAATATTAAAAAAACTATTATTTAAATAATAGATACTACTGCAAACACTTATCTCTTACTATTTAAAGTATATTATCTAAATTAAATAGAAAATGGATACTATATCAATCCTTGACACAGAGATACTTGATTTAGCGAAAAAAATTTTCATCAAAATCTTGACTTTTATAGACAGTAACTTTCAGCAGGAGAGTAAAAACCATTATATATTTGCACTATATGTACATAAAAATCACAACATGAATGTAAGTTGAGTGCCATACATGTTTAACTTCTTCAGTCACCACTAATCAGACCAAATTCTCCAGGTCCCCTTTTTCTGTCTGATTTTAAACACAGGTGGTTTTTTAAAAACATATATGTTTCATACTGCTTATCACATGTGTTAACAGTGATTTAGCAGTAAAAGTAGCCAAAGGACACTTAAAGTGAGCATCGCAACTTTCCACATGGGAAAAAAAATAGGGAGTGAAAATACACCTAAATAAAGCTCCATGGAACATTATGAGTACTGGATTATGTTTTCCCAGTAAGTTCTGGGAAAGATCTTCAGTTTTCCTTCCTCCTCCATACTTATTTCTTGGTATTAAAGTGCCACTCTCAAAACTGAAATACAGCTGTTTCTATCACATCTAAAGATGAACCGCATAGCAATGGAAATCCTTGTCAACTGCTAATAGCAAGTCCCACACTACCTGCAGCATGGACTACTAGTCCCAGCGTCGTGGTGATTTTGGAGTTGCCTGACCTTGCGGCTTCTGGATCTGAAACAGTTGTGAGGAAAAAAAGTCAGAATAGAGAGAACAAGCATACAAATTATGCTGGAAGAAAAACTGTTAACTGTTATTGCATGTATCTCTACCAGTAGCTTAGCAGTTACATTCAAAACTATCAGCTTTTGTATTTCTGCATTACATATACTATAAAATAGTTTGATACTTAACACCTTCAATCACCTGAAGTCCTGCCAACAAACAAGTGACAGAATCATAGACTCTCTGCAGTTTACAAAATCACTTACATAAGCAGCAGTAGTTATTTTTCTCCTGAAAACAAAAATTTCCTGTGCTACTGAGGGGAAGACAAGCTACTTCTGCAATCCTGAAATCCAGGGCTGTTAACACTTAGGATGATTTTCCCCACATAGTGCGGTGGCAGTCCTTTCCTTCAGATCAAAGACTGGGCCATCACAATTTACAGTAAGCAAGAAATTCTACTTGTTGTGGCAACAGTGGCAAAGATCTCTCCTCAATATAATACGTCACAGAAGTGCAGTCAGTCCTGCACGAGATCCAGTGTTCTGACTGCAATTATTTGATACCTTTGCAGGATAACTCATTCAGCACAACAGGACAATATTTACCACTACACAATAGGCACTGAAACTATTACGAAGAATCACTGCAGTGAACAGGGCAGGTAAATCCTACACAAGTATAGAAATTTTTTTATCTTTTAAAATCAACTGTTTAATCACAAACAGTTCAGCAGCTGTTATTTTGTTATACTAGCGGTAAGTAAGCTGACTACAAGCACATTCACACAATTACTTCAGTAAGTCTGCTCTGCGGCCAAAAGAGGAAGTCCTTTCTTCTTGCCTTCCCATCTCTCTTGGTGCCCAGGCACTCACACAGATCCCTTGACTCAGATCAAGGATGTCAGTCAGATTGGTATCTTGAATCAAGGGCAGCCTATTTGAGCAATTAATTGCATAAAAGCTCCTGTTGGGTGACTGTGATAGTCTATTAATGTCAAACAGGAGGAGGTCATTCACAAAGAACATGTCCTTTAAATTGGTCTTGGATTGACCAGAACTAAACACGCTCAAAGAAAGTGATTCTGATTTCATACCTCCATTATGATGTAGAGAATTTTTACAGTTTAGAAAAAGCAAAATCCATCAACTTGGAGATAATAAAACTACCAGACATGGGTGCAAATGAGAAAATTGTTTTCTCTGGTAGCTTTAAAAACATCACAAAAATACTACTACATTTTCTGTGATAAAGACAAGAGAAAACTACTTAACATTCTTAAATACATCTAAATATATATCTGATTTATTTCTAAACACTACTTGTAGTGTTTAGAAATAAACACAGATCAGAGTCTATTCTCTCCTGATATTTGCTCTGATCAGAGACATTGAATACAAGCCAAGGATAATCCTGGCAGTTGCTTACCTGCATCTCCTTGTCACCCACAATGACACCGTTTCCTTTGAAAACCTCTGAAGATCAACTACCCATGGCTGTAGTTCTATTTATGCTTCTCCAGGAGCACCAATTCAACAAAGGCCGCACACTGCCTTCCCATCTGCTCCACCACACTAACCCCATATAAGCATTTAAACAGTTGTACTATGAACTATCAAGGATTCAATCAACACACACACAACCTCCTTTATGTGCATTTTACTTCTCCTTCAAGATCAGTTCCTTAAATGTGAGGTCCAAACTCCACTATGAGAGGAACTTTTTTTGAGAAAGTGAACAGCAAAAGGCAATCAAATACCTTTACCTATGACTAAGTATCTTTGGTCCATTTCAGGCTAGTCTGAGCATGAAGTCACAGGCAAGAAAGAGGCTAACTGTAAGCATTTTGAGAGTCTTGCAATGAAATTGAGAAATTTGTTTGGACAAATGAGGAAATATTTTGAAATGAGAGAAGCTCTAGACTAGTGTGAGCCCAGCTGTGCATGTTACACTTCAGGACCACAGCTTACATCTAGTAATTTCTGCAGTCTTTCATAACTGTTTTTTGCAATTTTCCCCTACACATATGACATTCAAGTAGGAAAAACAGATGAAGATAGGACTAACCTCAAGTTTTTCCGAAAACAAATCCCCTATGGATGATAACGTACAACACACCAATTCAAGTGTCAAGTCACCATCCACTCATGCACTATATGGGCTCATACAGTTACATCATGTTATACACATTTAGAGCAAAAAACACCTAACACAGGCCTTGCTTTTCGTCTGTAGAGCACTTGCTGAAATTCTGGATGCAACTGATCAACTTAAATCCCAATAGCAATAAAGAAAATTGAACTTGCCAATTAAGACTAATTGGGAGAGTCTAATCAAAGTGAATCTTTACTTACCATCTGTAGAGTGCACATGAGAGCTGCCTATCTGGTCCACCAGCAGCATGAAGACAAAGCCAAGAACAAGGGACACACCAATGTAGGCATGCAACCTGGAATGGTCATGGCCATACTCATGAACAACTGGGATTTCTGCTGCTGCCTTCTCAGACTCCATCACATGCTGTATCTCACTCACTGGGTGATGTTTCCCTGTGCCAGGCAAGCAAACAGATTAGTAAAGAGGGTATTATTAAACTGGGAAAGGTCACTTTTCCCCTCTTCAGCTGAAAGTGCTCCTCAGACAAAGTTCTCAATTAAGGTCAGTTTTAGACCATTTACTTAGGGAAGTACACATACCTCTTCAGCATGGAAAAGCAAAGCACAATACTTGGTAAGTCAGGCCACATTGTCTTTAAAATGCATGTTGTATTTAAAATCTGAGTGATAAAGATTAACGAATAACACCTTTTTAAACCGAGTTTGTCCGTTTTGTCAGTATTCAATGATACAGTCAAGCTGTTAAGTCGTAGCCTTCATTTAAATGACAAAATACAGGAGATAAAATAGGTTACATCCACTAAGAGATCTATTCCAAACTCATATCTCAAAGCATTAGTCTACAGGTAAACAAATTAGCACTGATATGGTTAAGTCTCCACAGTATCTTACAAATGTGGGTAACCACACACAGACTCAACATGTGATAACACTAAAGACACACCTTCTGGTCTATGAATTGGTCCTATATAACCATATTTTTCAGGTAAGTGCATTAAGGCAGCTTAATTCCAAGATGCTCTTCAGCTTCAAAGAAGGAATTTCATGAAGGCAAGTACATATAGATCTATAGAACAGATCCTGTCATTGCTTTAATGGGAAGCAATGTAAAACCACAAAAAGCAACAGCAAGTAGTCCACAGTTTCATTTTCTGCCAATGGCATCTTTATACCTCCTTTGAAGTTACAGTGAAAGTTAAACTCTCCTCAGAATAAGAAACATAACACATGGCCTGTTACAAAAGGGTGTGATTCCATCAACAGTATATACACAACTTGGACATGCAAACAATGGGATCATTCAGCAAGTTATCCAATCTGCAGCCTGATACCATCCCAGTCAGATCACACACAGTATCATGCCTATGGAAGTTTTGTTATTCTATGTTGAATTTGTATCGTGCTGCTGTGAAACACTCCCAACAATTGTATTCTAAAAGCCCCAGAAATAACGCACAATATATCTTGACTGCATGACTAAGTAATCTTACACAAGGACATCCATGTTCTTACCCTCCAAAATGTCTTCATAAAGTGCATGTACTCCTTCTGGCACAATGACAGCCAAGGCAGTTCCACACAGGAGCCCAGCACCCAGAACAGTCACCAACTTTAATCTCTCCTGCAAGCAAGTACAAAAAAAGTAACATCCGTAAGAATGAAAACATTTTCTTTACTCTCCCCCTCATATACAAAGGTTGGAGCAGGGAGAAGAGGACAGGAGGAGAGCAAGCAGTCCACAAAACCTCTTGCTAATTTTTTTTTAAGAGTCCAAGTTGCTTAGTCCTGTATTTCTAAACATTAATTTTCTGAAGAGTAAACACAACTAGTGTCCAACAAAATAAACTGTAATAGGAAATGAAAGTTAATGATGATCCATTTGACTGTTAACATTATACAAGAAATGAAATGGCATATACTTCAAAATAGGAAGAAGTACTATTTTTGGCACTAATGATTACTGGGGTCTAATTCACTCTAGGGACTGAAACAGTAGGCCCTGTGGAGACAAAGAAAGATTGAAAAGTGCCTGAATTTTGTAGCACATTTTCAAGTCCAAGCTTTACCTCCATTCTAGGTTTGTTTCAAACATATCCTTCCAACTACAAATCATATTTAAACATGCAAGGCCCCTAAAATCTCTTCTAGGTATGGCACAGAGCAAGCTAAATTGCCTCTTCACCAAGAAATCCAATCTATGTAACAAAAGAAAATAGAAGAAATAAAGCTAAATTACCAAAGCAAAACCAGAAAATTACTCCCTAGCATCTGTATCTACACTATCAAGGGTCATGGTCATATGACATGGAAAACGGCTAAGGAAAGTTTTAAGACTTGAGAAAGAAAAGCAAGACCAAAGTTAACCTAACAGAGTACTGTAAATCACGATTAAGCTGAAAAGGTACACCCACATACAGAAATCAAGTGAAGTAAGTTAAGTCTTTACATTTTTACCACCAACATTTAGCCATACCTGACTTTGCTTAAGTTCCCCACTCTCAAGTATATCCAAATAGAATTGAAAAAAATCAGTATGAATCAGAACACAGCCAGCAGATTTCATAGTAAAAAGCCCTTCATCTTAACAAATGCAGTATTAACACTAATACATGATTCTATTGTTCTCCCACACATGTGGCGTGGTATGTTATGTTGAGAATTCATTTTATAGCCATTCTAAATGGCCAGGAGGAGAAGGCATTTTCCTCACCAAGGCCACCTACAAAACTTTTTGGACATGACAGAATGCATGGTCCCCGTCATTTCAGTTTGAAATTGTCCACATTGCACAGGCCTAAGCAAGCACTTTCAAACAAAACAATCCAAACATCTAGTTACTTCAAGGATTAGTCACCATTTGCACATAATTTTCAAAGAATGAGCTACACTTTTAAATCAGCATAGTATGTGGATCCAAACTTCACTACATAACTGAATTAAGAATATTTGAGAGTCTCAGATACTACAACAAACCTGAATACAAAATGCTGTACGCACAAGAAGCTAAAAACAGCTAAGTGTGGCTACTGCTTATGCAGATTCCAGCAACTGTTGGGTGCCCCAAAAGATTTATGAGCCTCCTGATTAATCTACATAAATATAAAGAAGCCACATAAACACAGATTAAGAACTCTACCTTCACACAACACCAAATATAAAGTCAGGGATAATCAGGGGCTACCAAGCACATATGGAAAGAAATTTAAAATTAAATTTAAAAAAGGGCCAATGCTAGCATGTCAAGCAGTGTCTTCAGCGAGTTTTAAAAAAAAATCTTTGTAGAACTCAGGCCTAAAGAAGTCTTGAAGAGCAAGACAGTGCGAGCAACCACAGGTATTCAAGGTATCAGATGAAGCAGTGGCAAAACAGAGCTATACTAACGTTCACGTAAAGCCTTGAAAATTTACGGTCATTTCGCTGGATTTAGTACTCTTACAAAACAGCCTTTCCTTACATGCTGTTCCCAGCCTATCACTCCCAAAGCCTCCTAGCAATAATGGGACCAAAAGATAGCTGTCACCAGACCTGTGACTTGTTGGAAGAATAAGTTGCATTATCTCTCTTCTGGCACTTTGCTATCCAAAACCAGCACTTTTCCCAGAAGAAAACTCACATAAGAGAGCTCTTAGTACCTCAGAACAACTAAACTCTCACTACAAAAAACAAAAACCCTTCAGGCATGAGAGGATACTAGGAGACTGCCAGAAACTAATAAATATCATCACCTAAATGGTTATCTCTTCGAAGCACACAAACACATTTACTTCTCAATTCCTGCTGGGAGCTTGGAAATTCATTAAACTTACAGAAGCCTTCAATTCCTTTAACGGCACCTTCAGTATCCAAGATATTTTTCCAGCAGAATGCCTTGAGTTACACGGTAGAGGAGCACAACTTCAAGTTGTTTTGTAATCAAAGAGCTATTTAACTTCCTAGTAGCATAACCTCTGAACAAAATTGTGAATCCAAGTTTTCTAAAAGCATTCTCTGAAATGCTTTCATAAGCCCTAAACAGGGTAGTCCATAAGCACAAAGTAAAACTTCACCTGACTTCCCAGGTTTTTGACATAAGCTTCTACGAGTTATGTCCAGCTCCTATCGTGTTTTACCATCACATACTCAGACTTTGCTTCATGTGTAGGTAAGACACCTAAATCAAATCTCATATGCTTAAAAGGCTTTTATGTGCATTGCAGAATACGTATCATTTCAGACTACAATTTTGAATGAAAATATCACTCACAACTTCCTTGCAATTCTTTTAAAGCTAAAACATACTTCCTAAGAACACCATCGCACTTGAAAGATGAAAGTACTAATTCTTCCTGAAAGACTTCTCCATCTAATTTCTTAGCACCCATCCAGAGTTTGGCAAAGCTGTCTTACCTCAGAAAAATTAACTGCCAAAGGGATAATTCCTGCCACATAGCAAGCGACCAGCATGGCCAGAGACAGCAGGCAGATAGAGCGGAAGTCATCCATTTCGCCGCTTCCCCTCCGGTCCCTTAAAGTGAAATTCAACAGCAACTTTTCCACCTCACCCCGTCTCAACCCGTGCAGACACCGAGCTCCCAGAAAAGGCTTTTAGCCATGTCTCTTTTGCCTGGAGGCTCAGGCCGGCTCGGCCTCCAGCGGCGGCCCCTCCAGTTCCGGCCGGCAGCAGCCGCTATCCTGCTCGGGCTAGGCGAGGGGAACGGGTGTTGCTGGGGGGGAGGGTGCGGCCCGGACAGGCACAGCCCTCACCTGAGGCAACAGGGCCTCGCCCAGCACCCTGTTATCCCTGGGGGAGGGAAAGCAGCGGGCACTGAGGTTGCTCCTCGCGAAGGAGAGGCCTGAAATAGGCCCCGTCCGTTGAGCGAGGGCACCTTGAACCTGCGGGACCGGTGCCCGTCCAACCGCCACCGCCACCTCCTCGAAGGCCAAAGTGGCACCTCCGCCACCTAGTGCTTCCCCTTCCGGAGCTCACATTGACCTCACACGCTTCCCGATTGAAAGATGGCGAAGCAGAACATCGGCGGGAAGGCGAGTTTCCCTTATCAGAGATGGCCGCCAGCCCGCCCTCCCCCAGCTGCGGCGCTGCCCGTCGCTCCCGACATCCTCAGCGCCCCCGCCCTGCAGCCGGCCGTTAGCGCGGCGTTTCCGGTCGGCGCGGGGGGTTGTGGGGGGAATTGTCGCGCGCGTCTTCTTCGCGGCCGTGCTGAGGGAGTGGGAGCCGTGATGGTGAGCGGGACGGGTGGGCCGGGCCCAGCGGCGCTCCGCGCTCCTCCGGAGGAGAGAGGAGCCGGTGCGGCTTGGGGGAGGGGGGCGGGATGTTTTCTCTTCCCACTGGGGTAGGCCGGTAACTGCGGGCGGGAAGGCGCGGTGGGTGTTGGGGAAGGCTGCGGCCGCTGCTCTGGGCCCACCCAGGCCCAGTGAAACGACCACGGCCTTATGAAGTGCTACCAGGCCGGCGGCTCTCCCGGGGGGAGAGTTTATCCGTTTGAATGACACGCTGAGGCACAAAGGCCTTGCCAGTCACAGTGATTTGTGGCATTCATCTTCTCAATTTAAATATGCTGAAGTGAGTGGTCGCCTTGCAGTGGGAGGACAACTGCTTCGGTGTTTGCAGCAAAGTTCCACATCTGTCTGGTGCTTGCTCAGCAGCAGTTGACTTTTGCTAGGACTAGCAGCCCTAAGACCTGCTCCAGACGTTTGAAGTGAAAGGTTACCCTGAAACCACTCTTTTGAATTTAACAGGAGTTAGCTGAAAAACACTCAGGTGTATTCCTTGTATTTGCATCACCAAATATCTTAGTCCTACGATACTTGCTTATCTTTATTTTTTTACTTTATTGTTGAGTAGACTCGACAGTTGATAGAATCCTCCGTAGAGAAAAGGTGCCAAGCTCCTAAGTTCTGCTGGTTGGGCTGTCCGTGCTGCCCTAACCATGTTTAGGGTTGCATTTTCAGTTATTAAAGCACTTTCTAAAATGGTGTTTCGAAGATCAAAATTGGTGTAATATGTAGTATCTTGTTTAGTGTCCTGCTCAACAGCAGCCCGTGCAATTAGGCTTTAAAGGAAAGTACTAGGAGGTTGCAAAGGAAACATTTGAGATGAACTGCGTTAATTCTACAATACGTGTAGTCCCAATGGCATTAACAGTAATAAATTCCCGGCCACTATCTGATACGGGTATTTTAGAGTGTTTAAAGGGATAGATCACCTAAAGTCCAAAGCCCAAGTAGTTTCTATCTACGCTGTAAAAGAACAGGTTTACGTACTTGGCTCAATAATACATTTTTCCCACAAACAGGTTATTGGGATAATTTCAGAATATACACGTATCTAATAATCAAAGAACAGGAGGGATAGCCTGGGTATTTGTTACACAGCCTTTTTAATACTGAGTTTAGTTAAAAGAGGCAAGTATATATGCATGTAACCAGACACCACAAATGTAGTTTGCCAAACATCTGGTGCTAAAGTAACGTTTTTTTTTTTAAGAAATCACTGAACTGGCTGATGAACCTCATCCCGTGTTGTTAATAAGGGATCTGCAATCAGATCCTCACAGGAAATTGTGAGCTGCAAGTCCTGGAACCAATCCTTGGCAGTAGTGACCAGAAAATAAATATGACAGTGCTAGGCAAAGTGCTTAAAAAAAGTTTGGCAGAGTAATTTGAACTGTCTGGTATGATGTGCTTGAACACAAGCACAATGTGCTTAGGAACAGCCAGATACCAGCCCCCTTGGAGAATTTGTTTCAAATCTAGCATCCTCTGGCATACGTGGAAATGGACTTAAATGGTCTGGTCTCCTCTGAATGTGCATAACCCTGAATTCCCTTCTCTTTGTGCTTCCAATCATGAAGTCTTTCTCCTTCTGGTTTTCTGTGCAATTTGTTTCTGGGATTCTTTGAATCTCTTTTTACCATGTTGTTTGAGACAGAATTTTAAGAACTGAAAAATACATTTGGCATGGGAATACTATCAATCAGGATTTGTACTGGTTTTTTTATGTTCTCTTTAAATTCTGATATTTTTCCTTTTCTGTCTCTGCATTCAAACACTGAACCAGTATCTTCACTGGGATGTCCAAAGCATGGGTCAGGGTTTTTCACCCAGCAGCTGATCAGTTTAGGGCAAATGATACACTTTAGTGTTGGTTTCCAGAGTATCTTGGTCTGCACTGGCCTCCATATTTGTGCTCACCTCATATATTAGCACTGAAAATGCTGGGTCCAATTAGCAGCACTGGAAATAGTGTTTGGTAGCTTGGAAAGTCAGCACGTGCGTTTTGCAGGAAATTATCTTGAATACTAAGTGCAAATTTGTTGTGTAGTTTTAAGTAAATGTACTAACAACATAGCTTTTATTCATTGATATTATTTCCTTATCTAGTCATATGAAACTGTATTCCTGTGATAAGGACTGATTGGAAATAAAAATTAACATCTCAGTCTATACGAATAGTAAGTACTATTTAGAAATTTTGTGTCCTTGAGTGCTGGTTCAGTGTTTTGATAATGTGCTTCTTCTCAGTGCTTCACTCAGATAAATAACTTCATTCAAACAAAACAAAACATTACATTTTTGCAAGTAACCTGTTTTTTTGGTGTTTGGTTCATTTTGTTTTTCAGTCTCACACAATTCTACTTGTCCAGCCTACCAAGAGGCCAGAAGGCAGAACATACGCTGATTATGAATCAGTGAATGAGTGCATGGAAGGTAGGTTTAAAAAAAAAGAAAAAGTTAAAACCCCTTTTTTGACATACTACCAAATTTAATTGGTAAGAGACTAACTCACTGTTCCGATTTTTCCAAAGTAATTCACACAGAAATATCTCTCACTTTTAGTTTACTCGTGTTTTTTACAAATTAAAAATAGTTATCTTTTGTTTCTAAAACTTTCTTTTTATATTAAATATATCTTTGATTTAACTAGGTTGAACCACATTTAATGCAGAGGAGTAAACAATATTTGTGTAAGTCTTACCTGAACACATCTCATTGCAGGATCAGAGCCTAACTCCCACTAATTTTTGTGCTAGCCACATAATGGAAAGATTGGTACTGCAATTAATTGTAAAATAAAAGTATATGTGGAATTTATACGTAATTTGCAGCCTTGTGGCAGGTCTGCAGAAAATCCTGAATGAATTTAAGATATGCATAGTGAGCTTGGAAAGAGGATTGAAATACCACAGTTGTATGATGTAAATTTGTAAGTTCACTTTACACTAAAAATTTTAATTTCAGGAAATTTTACAGGGCAAGCTAAAGTATAAAAAAGACTATGTAAAGCCTTTGTGCTTTCTTTTATATTATATTCTTCTCACATGTATCTGAATAATTTACATGCCAGCTTAAATAAAACTGATTTAAATGGATAGAGTGACTTGTGCTGTCACTCATACCTCAGTAGCTGTGTTTAACTTTTCTTCACTTGTTTGACTCTTCTCATATGCTTGTACAGTAGTAATATATGCTACATTTTTTTACTCTAGATGCTTCTGTCCATGTGTCTTATCTGATTTTGTACTATTAGTATTAATCTTCAAATGCAAATAGCCAAAACTAAAAGTACTGCAAACATCTAAGAATTTTGTCTCTATTTTCATGATAGTCATCTAAACTTTCCTGATATCCACGCTGAAGAAGTTTCAGTAAATACAGTTGATTTTTTTAAAATATTGCATTGTTAATCTTTTTCTTTCTGTAGGAGTCTGTAAAATGTATGAAGAGCATCTGAAAAGAATGAATCCAAACAGTCCTTCCATTACATATGATATCAGCCAGTTGTTTGACTTCATCGATGACTTGGCAGACCTCAGCTGTCTTGTGTAAGTTCAGTTGTACACGTCCATTTCAGTGATTTCAAGAAGTCAGAAGTCTTATGTATAAACACGTTTTGCATGAAACCTGGAAACATTCTGGGGTGTTTTATTTTTTGGTAAGAATTGTTAATAAGGCAGCAGTATTTCAGCTGGCATGCCACTTTGCCTGTTCCAGTTAACTATTGGAATAAAGTATTTCAAAAGTAAGCTTAGAAACTGGCAGTTCCACATGGATTTTAGTCACATAGAATCTCATAACATTTCAAATACCAAAAGTCCTACAGTTTAATAAGGCTGTATTTTATTAATGCTAGAATATGTTTAAACTGGGGCTGTATCTACCTTAGTACAGTTGATCCAATTCTTAAGGAGGCAGAATAATTACAATTTCATTCAATTGAGGGTTGTAGTAGTGATACAGTAAAAGTTCATAGAAGTGCATTGCAACCAATTGTTTATTTTAGTCAAGATACATGGATCAGTTCTCCAGAAGGCCCTAGCTAATTGAGTATTCTTGTGAATACATCATCTCTGTTTCTCAGCTGTGTATTTTTGTTGTGGCAAGCAAAGGTGATCTTACGTACTTTCCATTCTGACCTCACTGTGAAACCAGATGTCAAATTTCACTACTTAAAACATTACGCTGTAACTAGATCACTTAGTCCAGATTTTAAGTACTTTCTGTAACACAAATTTCAAGTCCTAGTTTGATATGCCAAAATTCTGTAGGGAGAAGGATACAAATCTCATATTCAAACAAAAGAGAATGCATTTGGCTTCCCATGCTCAAAATTGGAGAAAAACTCTAAGTCAGTATCAGGTTCAGACACTCCTGCTCTGTACTGCTCTATCTGAAATTGCAGTGCAGGTACTTGTGCCGCTGCACTGTGAATAGTGTTCCCCAATTAATTCTGTTTTAAAACTAAAATCTATTTTTTAGAAAAATAGCATCATATTGCTTTCCTTTGCATTCTGATGTACGGACAGAATCTATGTTACTAGTGACTTACTACAAATGCCATTTAATAAAGTTTTCAGCAGAATAAGTAAATTAGGATTATAGTTTCTGCAGTTACCTTCATCCTATCTCATTTGATCTTCAGGTATCACAGGGCTGGCCTGATGCAGTTTGAAAGACAGACGTTGTTTTAGTTTATCTAACAGAATGAAGCTAGCTACCTGCTTTAGGAAATAGCATCTGTTTTCTAGTACAGTCTTGTGCCTTTCTTAATTAGGCTTGTAATCTCCAGCTTGTGCCAAATTCAGTTTATAGCTTCCCACCAGGTGGCACTCATAGCACAGAGTGTACCAGAGCTACCTTCTGTTCATGGAGATTCCTGTAGTACTTGCTGTTTGGTCTCACGGTGTAATGTTGTGGGTGGACTGGGTGGAAATTGATAACTCTTCCTGAAACTAACATTTCTTATACTGCAGTGGAATTACTACTAACTCCTGCTAGATCAATGTATACTGATAGTCTTTCTGTGGCCATGAACTAGTCGTGCTGGAGTTTAAATAACAAGGCTTTCTTATAAACTGTATGATTAAGGTTTGGGAGTTCTTAGTTAGGTAAGAACTGTAAATTATTCTGGATTGAGTTAACTCTGGATTTTTACTTAGCTTCTTACTAATGACCATCTCGCCCTTCATACCTGTTTAGAAATACATGCACCGAGACTTAAAAGAATGACCAAGACTTCATTAGTTCATGAAGTCTGGAATTCATCATCCATCTTCACAAAATGATGTTCAAGCTTAATCTCCTCGCTTGTGGGAAACAGAAATGTACACTTAAAACTCCAATGAACTGTTGCTTGAAGTAGTGTTAACATTTTTAGCCATTGAGACAAATTGTTTCCTGGAACTATTTTTCATTTGGAACTCCAGGTTATTAAGTTGCTCCATTTATTGTCTCTTATAAGTAGAGATATTGATTAATGTGAACGCTGATCCAGTCACTCACTAGTCCTTGGAGCATTTTGTTTTATTTCAGGTTTTTACTGATCTGCTCAGTAACTCATTTTTAGGGAACAGCATAAATCTCTTTGATAAGTATTGGCAGTTCCCTCTTCTGATACTGTGTTCTGTACACAGCTTCCTGCCCAGTACACTCAAGGAAGTTGTGAACAACTTCTGGTAGATGCACTACAGGACAGACTGATATTGCATTCATTCTTTTTCTCTCTCTAGTTACCGTGCTGATACTCAGACATACCAGCCCTACAACAAAGACTGGATAAAGGAGAAGATCTACGTCCTCCTCCGCAGGCAGGCCCAGCAAGCAAGCAAATAATGTGGGCACCATCATTATGTGGGTTTGGGGGAGGGCTTGGACAACAGGTGTGTACAGAGTGTAGTAGTCAGCGTTTTGTATTATAGTCATCCTGTTGCCATCTTTCTAACTCTTTAGCCAGGACTGAATGTATTGTTAGAGATGCAAGGATTTTCTCAAATTTGACTTTTTTTATTTCAGTGTAAATGGAGAAGAAAGTACAACATCTTCAGCGGAGTTTTAATTTTGTTTTTTTCTCTGGTTAGATAATGGTTTTACCTTGTTTGAATCCCGGGGCTGTTCACATTGTACTTTGCCACATTCACTGTATGTGCCCTTCTGTGGGGTTTCCCTGAGACTGTCTTGATGGGGAATAAAAAAATTACCCTTTAGTTAAATTTGAGTACTGAATTTTGTGAATATTGCCAGTTGAATCTTTCTAGCCTATTCTCCAGAGAACAAGGCTTGAAAGGTTACATGGATAGTTTGCTGTATTAGAGAATGGCTAAAATTCTAGCTTGCCCAGTTAACTTCTGTGTCTGAGCCTTCATCACTGTCTTTCCTTGGAATCCTAGGAAACACAGCCACACTCTTGCACTCTAAACTTGCTTTTTCTACCAGGTATTTATATGCAGGTAAGTGTGTCTGCCCTTGGGTAGATGATGGGTAAAAGCAGACTGTATCACATCAGAGACCCCACAGATTAGTCTATTTTCAATCTTCCCTTGATAAGGGAATAGGCAAAGGAAATTGTTTTACAGGGGAATCTGCCTCTAGATATCTTGAGTGCTGGTATCTTTCTAATTTTACTGCACTAAAATAGTTTGGAGGATGCATTAAACCAAAAAATGTACAGCAAAGCTGTCTTGGTACATTGTGCCTTTGTGTTAATCTAGGTTTTGTCTGCTGGAGCTACAGATTTGAGTCTTGCACCATGTAGGTACTTTGCCAAGAGCCCTTTCAGGATTAACGAAGGAATGTAATTCTCTCCAGTGCACTTAACTTCCTACTACACATAAGCGGTTTCTGATGGACCTCACAGCAAATGAAGTGGCTCGAAAGAATCTGAGGTCAAATTGTCTAAAGTGAAACACTAAGTGCTTAAGCTCTAAGTAATAGTTAATGAAGACTTGGAATCAAGTAACTGAAAGGATGGAAATTCTTAGATACCAGAAGCAGGAGTTGAACTTTTTCTATGGCGCAAATACAAATTAGACATATGGCTGTAGTGCCCAGGAATCAATACTAACATCAAAACATGCTTACTATATAACAAACTGATTTTCAAAACATAGTAGGTCAGAACTATATTGATCCACTTAAAGTTATTTAAGTCTGTATGTATATTCAAATGTAGCTTGACACAGCAAATAGAACTTTAAAAATTCAGTATTGCCCCATATAATATTCAATTTTAATATATACTTTTTTAGCTTATTCTCCCATATAGTAAGTAGTAAAATAACAAGTTATTTTCTAATATTTTGAAGATCACTTTTGGTAAATGTTTAAATTTTGTTAAAATTCCAATATTCTCATAAATGGATTAATCATTTGAGGTGTTAAGTAGAACACATTTTTTCAGGCTTCAAATGAGGGCAAATAATCCTCCTCTCTCACATTAAAAATACTGTTTTAATATTATCCTCATTCTGTGACTTTGTTTTCAATTTAGGGAAGACGAGTTATCTGAGCTCTTTCCTGACTGTGAGAAGTGCAAGGAGCACACTGAACCATTCTGAATGAGGAACTTGGAACATAACACAGCTCTTTCTTTAAAGATAGCATTTGTTCTAATAAAAATATTATTTGTCTTTTGTGGTTTTGGTTCTTGTGTAAGTGTGCAAAATAAGGCCAGTAAACAAGTACAAAACATTAATTTGGCACATTAGGAGAAGGTGCTTAAAAGCATGCAATAATGAATGTTACTCCTTCACGAAAGGAATTTTTTGAAGGTATGTTTATGGGAAAGGAGAATGAATAAGCTTTAATTTCAAGATAAATTTGTGTGAATTAATTTTTTTAACTTTTTGGTTACACACAGAAACTTCTGTGATGACTCAGTAATTGAAGTTTTCATGGAACTGGAACATGCAAGTAAATTTTCTTTCATACCTCTGAGAGCAGACCCAGACTTCTGCTGGTACACTTGTCTAGAGAAGAGACTTGGTGGCCATGATTTCTCATTTCCCCTATGTTACCCGGCTATAATTTTTTTTTTTCTCTCTAAAATAAGCCTCTAGTTAAAATGCATTAGCAAGTAGTCCTTAACTACTGTTCTCTGTAACCCTTTAGAGTTGCCTTTCACTTTATTTACTCATGAAACAACGATTTTGTTGCTTAACTGAGCATCCAGCTGAACACAATGGAAAGGAAAAACTGCTGCAGTGCCAACCAGGTTAGCAAGAGGAACCTGGCAAGCTGTCTCTACCTTCAGGAATCTACTAAAGCAGGCTAGGAGTGCTTGGAAACCTGGACTGTGCTAGTAGACATTCTACTTACTGGCACTCTAGTCTGAGTTAGCAAGCCTGATATAAAATTACTCTGGCCCCTTCCAGTGTTTGGGGCATCCTCTGGATGAAGTTGTCCTTAGAGGCACAAACCAGCACTTGTACTGAGAGAGAGTAAACACTTGCCTGAGTTCAGCTACTCTAGAAGTGGGGTATGTCAGCAGTATTTGCAAGTAAAGCCTTACAAATGGCACAACTTACAGAGAGCATCTCAGAAGAGTCTGCCATCCCCTGCCTGCTCTTCCTGAGGTAGAGCGGTGCTTCTTGCCTAAAGGGAAGGTACAACTAACAGTCTTGGTCGTACCTGTAAATGATTAATTATGTTTCTTCTGCCAAAGACTGCTATAGTATTGCAAGACAAAGACAAAGAATGGAATTCAGAGACCTATTATTTCCAAGAGAGGAAATAATTTCTTTTTCAAAAACAAGTCCATTAACCAAGTCAACTCTCAGTTCAGTGAGAAGTTTAAGCCCTCATCCATCAGACAGAGCAACGAAGGCTTTGCCTGACTTTGGCTTGTCCAGAGAACATGCTGTCTCTCCTAATCATAGACTTAAGTCCATCAATTGGCAGGCTGTGGAGCTCATTGCTTTAAAAAACAAACACTCCCCCACCTCCCCCATCCCTCCCAAAAAAAACCCCCACAAAACAAATAAACAAACAACAAAAAAACCACACAAAAAAACCCTCAAACCTTGTTTTGAGAACAAGGTCAAGTATAGTAGATGCTGTTGCAGAAAAACAACAATAAAATTATCTTTCATATATTCATATAAAGGGCAGGATTATTCCATGCTCCTGCCAATCAGTAAATCCAGGCAGAGGTGCCTGACACCATTCTGTGCCTGACACAGAATCATAGGGGTTGGAAGGGACCTTCTGTCCCTTACCTCGTTAACCCTTTTGTACAAGCCAAAAATGTGGCAGCCAGTTCCAAGACCTAGGCTTGATGTAACCCCACTAGGATTAAAATGTGAGTTGGTTGCAACTACATATAACAACACAACAGCCTCTTAGAGAAATGTCACTGTAGCCTCCATCAGAGTGCTGACAGGGATTGAGAAAAAGCAGAAATGAGTTCGTATCCCTGCTTTGAGAGTGAAATAAGCCAGACAGTTAAAATGCTTTTCTATGGTTTCTTACAGTGTCACAATCTACTAAAATAGACTGAAATCATGACATAGGTCACAATCCATCATAAGCACAGCAGGAAAGGAACATTCCCATCATTCTATTGGTCTGTTCTTGTATTTAACACCAGCAGACAGATACAGCAGGGAAAAGAGGCACTTATCTTTGTTACTACCCAATGTATGTGCTTCATAAGAAAAGCCATTGTGCTGGTTTGGGCCCAGGACCCTCCCCAGAGACAGATGGCCTCCCCTCCTCTCTCTGAAGAGAGGAGAGGAAGGAATGAGGAGATTTGTGAGTTTAGAAGAATTCCAAACTACTTTAATAGATAATGAAATAATAGATAAAATTAAAAGGAAAAGATAAAAAGGTATACAATATTTACAAAACCGTATCAAGCTCCCGGGATGATGATGACGTCCCCAGCAGATGCAGGAAGAATCCCCGGCTGGGGCCAAGTTCAGTCAGGAGCTGGATGCCGGATCTGGATTCAGGAGTGCTCAGATCAGGATCAAAGGCAGAGTCCTTCCCTTGGGCAGGCCGAGGAGCGAAGGGGGGAAGAAGAAGAAGGAGGAGCAGGCCTTTCGGTCCCACAGCTTTATATATATACTGAGCATGGGCAGATGGGATGGAATACTCCTGTTGGTCAATTTTGGGTCACCTGCCCTGTTCGCTCCTCCTTGCTGGTGGGACTTCTCTATGTCTCTCCGTTTCCAGCCCCCCCGGTAGGGTGGCTGACAAACATTCTGACCTTGATCACCATAGTGAATAATGAAAATAAGAGCTTCTTGCATACCATTCCCTGGTCTTATCAGTCTGGGAGTGAACAGTGTCTGAACAATGTGCAGTTAATTTCAGAGTTTAGTCAGACAGAAGAGGCCTAGCTGAAAAGTAAAGTTACAAACTAGAAAATTTACCCTATTTTACCTCAAACCAGGACAGCCATTTACAGCAAGAGGAAACTTTGCCACACATAAGATTTTTTTTTTTTTTAGGCCGGAAGAACCATCAGATTTTTCATTTGCATTAGAAAGAGGTGAGGAAGATTTTGGTTGAGATCTCTTACCATCTGCAAAGCAATGAGCTTACTGGTGAAAGCAAGGACACACTCCTTGTCATAGAATCATAG
>VZTY01014751.1:10129-67627 GCA_013400935.1 Turnix velox | reverse complement strand
GCCTCTCTGGGCAACCTCTTCTACTGTCTCACCACCCTCACAGGAAAGAATTTCTCATCTATCCAGCCTAAATCTCCTCTCTTCCAATCTGCATCCATTCCTCCTAGTCCTGCTATCCTGGACCCTATTAAAAAGTCCTACCCCAGCCTTTCTGTAGGCCCCTTCAGATGCTGATAAGTCACTGCGTGGTCCCCCAAGCCTTTTCTTCTCCAGGCTTAACAACCCCAACTCCTTCAGCCTGTCCTCACAAGTGAATTACTCCAGCCCTCTCATCTTCATGGCCCTCCTCTGGACTTGCTCCAACAGCTCAATGCCCTTCTTATGTTGGTGGCTCCAGAACTGGACACAGTACTCCATGTTTTGCCCTACAGCAGGTCACTGGTTGTTGGTGGAGACAGACTTTGGAGTGACAGTGGTGTTTTCCAGCCTTCCATGGTCAACCTCCATCACTTTCTGTGCAGTGATCCCCGTGTGGAAGCAGCACTGTCATTCCTCATTTCTAATGATTCTCCTTGTGAACTAAAGCTGGCAACTGGTGAAACTGGGGCAGGGACATGTTGCTACTGGTTGATCTGTGCAGCACTGGGAAGTGAGTGTGCATTTTTGCATGTCGGGGGAAGTTGTGTTTTCCCACTGGAGGAGGAGGAAGTCCATCCTTTCTGCTCTGCCTCCCTCCTCCCAGGACTTCACATTGTTGGTGAAGACAAGGCTTTTTGTTCCCTCCTCACGCTGTGTGTGGGGGGGGGGGTGGAGAGGGGGTGTGCAGGGGGGGGGGGGTGATGGTCTCCCCTCTTTGCAGTCTCAGCACAAAGCACTGCAGGGCTTTCAGCCAGAGATGGGGAGGTGAAAGCTGCCGTTGCCATGGAAATCATGCACGTCCCTCGGGTGCTGGGGAGCTCAAATACCCTCACCACTCATTTCAGAGCCAGGCCACATTGCAGGGACTTGCCCCTGCAATTTCCAGGACTTTTTCCTTTAAATTTTTCCTTTTATAACTTTATTTTTTGCAGTGTGGTGTCATGTCTGGATGCAGAGATGGTTTTGTGGCACTAAGTCACCCTCAGCCCTAATGGCTGCCTCCTCTCTCCTTCAGGCTCTTTAGGGCTCCCTGTTAATGAGGCTGTGTTTGGGGAGGGGGGTTTCCCTGCTGGGCATCTGAACTGGAAAGAAAATAAGTACTGATGTGATGTGTCAGATGGGCAGGAAATCTCCACTTTTTTTTTTTTCTTTGCCTTTTCATCTCTGAGCCACGGCAATCCTTGTGTGTACTTTTAATTTGCAGGACTGAAGCATGGTGTTTTAGAGAGCTTTTTTTTAAAAAAAAAAAACTGCCAGAATGTCTCAGAATTGATTTTTTTTTTTTTTTTTTTAAGGTGCTGGCTAGAAACACATGCACCCAGCTGCTTTTAACCTTCATTTTCTGTTGGAAGCAAGACAGGTTGAAGCTGGTACAGGATTCTGCCTGCCCAGCTGTGTCCAAACATGGCTTCTCTTAGCAGGGGGGATAACTTGGTGCCCAAAACCCATGGTAACAAGCCTAAATTGTGTTATGCAGCTTGGAGCAACTTTGACATGAGTTGCCTTGCTGGAATAAATCAGCAAAACTTCAAAAATTACAGGAGGGAAGGGATATACTGCAGTGCCTGTGATCTCCCTGCCTGGTGGGGTAATGGGGCACACAGCCACTGCCAATTTAGAGATAAATAACTTTATAGGATGCAAGTGGGAAATGTTTGTGTGTTGGAGTGCCCAGCAGCAGGAGATGTGTTTTGGGATGACACAGCCTTCTGAGGATGTCATCTGGCACATACCACAGGGCCCAGGACTTCTGTGCTAGAGGCTGGACTGGAGCTGCCCTGCCCCACTCCAGCTGTGCTGTGGTTTTAGGCTTTGACTCGATCAAGTTTTGTCACTGGCAGAGAGTGAATGTGCAACATGGAAAAAAAAAATAGTGCTCTCATCAGAGAAATCGAGCTTGTCCAAAATGCCTCAAGAGTAGGATGTGCATATGGAGAATTACTTAATTCTCCTTGTTTTGCAACATGTTTTCCCAGCTGTTGAAGGCTGCTGTCTCATTCAGCTTCCTGACAGCAGCGCAAACATTTTGGAGGTCCCACAGCCCCTTCTCATTCTCTGTTCAGTCATTCTTACTGCTGTCCTCTCTGCTTTTCCTTGGCTGCATTTCTTTGGGTTTGATTGTTACTTAGAGCTTACCCCCACAGCTGTAGTGGAGAGTGGAGCCAAAGGTGGCAGTTGGTATGGAATCATAGAATGGTTTGGGGTGGAAGGGACCTTAAAGATCTAGTGCCAAACCTCCTGCCATGGGCAGGGACACCTCCCACTACACCAGGTTGCTTAATGCCTCATCCAGCCTGGCCTTAAACACCTCCAGGGATTGAGGGGGCATCCACAACCTCTCTGGGCAACCTCTTCCAGTGTCTCACCACCCTCACAGCAAAGAACTTCTTTCTTAGTTCCAGCCTAAATCTCCCCTCTTCCAATTTGCATCCATTACTCATAGTCCTGTCAAGTATTGAGAAGGTTATGGCAGGNAAGTCCTACCCCAGCCCCTCTGCAAGTATGGAGAAGGTTATGGCAGACCTTTGTAACTTCTTTCTGGTAGCAGTGACCTCAAGGCCCAACTGATTTTTTTAAGTTTTTTTTTTTAATTTTATCCTCCTGTATCTGTGTGAATGTGGCTTAGCAGAACGTGTTGGGATGAGGAGGGAAGGGAAATGCAATGTGGCTACTTGTTTAAGGTGTGATGGAGCACTCATGGCTACACTTTGGTCTGGAGCCCATCTTCCTCTAGTCCAGTAGAGAATTTAAGCTGTCTTCTCATGACTCTTCCATCTTCATTCTCACCCCTGCATCTCAGAATCCTAGAAGATCCAGGATTGGAAGGGACCTCAAGAGATCATCTAGTCCAATCCCCCTGTGAGAGTAGGAACACCCAGGAAGGCATCCAGGTGGGGTTTGAATGTCTCCAGAGAAGGAGACCCCACAACCTCTCTGGGCAGCCTGTCCCACTGTTCTGTCACCCTCACTGTGGAAAAAACTCCAGCTCTGGAGCTCTCAGCTTCTTGCTTTTCCACCTCCAGTGCCTTCTCTGCGCCCTTTTTAAAGGAGTGAGCAGAGCTCATGGGAAACACGTTCCCCCTCTCTCTGACTGCCAAAAACCACAACAAATGGCAAGTTTCCGTCTGTCAGCTGGGCTCAGCTCTGAGGAACTCCACGGCTGGGCAGGCCATTTTCATTTTTCTTCCTTAAAAGGAGATTGAAACTGGTTTGCAGTGGTGGAGCTGCAGGCAGGGTTGAGCACGGCGATGCTATCACCAGCGGGATTGCGGCAGGAACACCACTGATCTCCCTATCTCACCTCAAGGGGATGGGCAGGAGGGAGGGACCAAGGGCCAAGGTGGGGTTGAAGCATTTGTAGGTGGTAGATAACACCCGTGCAGGTTTTTATTGCCAAGTCCTAAAGGAAGGTAGATAACAGGAGCGTGCTCTGGGTACAGCAAAGCCTTAAAAGTACAGTCCTGTGTGTGTAGGGAAGGTTGAACCACGTGGGCCCCTCCCTTTGGGGCGTGTAGGGTCAGAGTTGCATGGGAGTGCTGGGAATTGAGACATCTTCTCATCCCTTTGTTGGACAATGCACTTTTCATTGAATCATAGAACGGTTTGTGTTGGAAGTGACCTTAAAGATAATCTAGTTCCTACCCCCCTGCCATGGGCAGGGACACCTCCCACTACACCAGGTTGTTTAGTGCCTCATCCAGCCTGGCCATAAATAACTTCAGGGTCTGAGGAGGCATCCACAGCCTCTCTGGGCAACTTCTTCCAGTGTCTCACCACCCTCACAGCAAAGAACTTCTTTCTTCTCTCCAGCCTGAATCTCCCCTCCTCCAATTTACATCCATTACTCCTAGTCCTTCCATCTTATATCCTACTAAGAAGTCCTACCCCAGCCTTTCTGTAGCCCCCTTCAAGTATTGATAAGCTACTCTGAGGTCCCCCCAAGCCTTCTCCAGGCTGAACAACCCCAACTCTCTCAGCCTGTCCTCATAAGGGAGGTGCTCCAGCTCTCAACATCTTCATGGCCTACTTTTGCAGGGGGACAAGGGGAACAAGGGAAAACCATGTGCAGAGGGCTCTTCTTACTTCCCTAGAAGCTGGATGATCATACCCACGGCTTGTTCCCTGATTAAGTGGTGGAACATCAGGGAAAGAAAGCCAGAGACCCAGAATGAGTTGTTACCTCTTGGAGAAGTCTGTGGTTTGGATTTTGGTGTCTGTTTGGTGTGGGCTAGGAGCAGTTACAAGAATTGAGTGGTGACAACAGTAGCTTGCTCCTAAATACGTCTTGCCAAAGAGTCCTCAGCCCAAAATCAGGTGCTCCAGTAGAATCATAGAATCATAGAATAGTTTGGGTTGGAAGGGACCTTAAAGATCATCTCGTTCCAACCCCCCTGCCATAGGCAGGGACACCTCCCACTAGATCAGACTGCCCAGAGCCTTGTCCAGCCTGGTCTTGAACACCTCCAGAGAGGGGGTCTTGTCCATTTCTCTGCTGTTCTTCCTTGGGACACACAGAAAGGATGTGTAGGATGTCTGAGAATGCCTCACCTGCAAAGAGGGTAGGAGGAGAGGGAGTCCATTAGTGGGAGCTCAGGTGCTGTTGCTTTTCCAAGGTCAAGTCTATTTATGTAGTGCTCTGTGGAAATGCTTCACTTGATAAATGAATCTGACAGAGGAGAGGGTGAAGCCCAGCCTGGAAATGGACCTGAGGAAGGAGGTCAGTTTAAATGGGATCTGAGCTGCTTAGAGGGTAAGAAAAAAAGGCTGCTGAAAGCAGGAACTCAGCCTCGTCCCTTTAAAAATAGACTGTGGAAGTCAGTGCAATTTCAAGCAACAAAAGCTTACTCCTGTGCTTGGCTTCTGCCTTATATAGAAATATTCATTCAGGGAAAAGGCAATTCTCCTGGTGAACACCTCTTTGGCAGGTCCATGAGAGGTAGAAGCCACTGTCTACCCATCCTAGCTTTCTCCTTGGCTGAGGAAAGGTCCGGAGGTAAAAAGCTGAGTGCAGCCCATGTGGGGATGGAGAATTCAGCCTCGAGGGTCTTGTCTTTCCCTGGGCACAACCATTTAGGCAGAGGAGCCCTTGAGAGGGTCTGCAGACATGTGGTTGGTGCAGAAGTACGATGGCAGTGGCTTTGGAGATAAGCTGATGGACTCCACCAGGAGTTAGGTAACAGCAGGCTGGTTGAGGTGTTGAAGATTCTTGGATGACTTGAGTATTGCAGTTGACAGTGGTCCCATAGCTAAACTGCTAGGGCAGAAAGGACCCTGAAAGCTGGAGCTGTGCTGAGGAGGGTCTGGGACTCCCCTGCAGACTGAAATAAACCATGAATTTTGCCTTTTCCTCCTCCCCTCCCTTTGAAAGAGGGCAGGAGGAGTGATCTTCCATTTCACACAGGGGACCAGAGAGGGTGTGCTGCAATGTGATCACCTGAACATCAGGGAGAAACCCTAAACCTCTGCTTGGACTGCTTGATTTGTTTGATTTTTAAACAGTGGAGTAACTTTAGCCTCTGTCACTTGGCTGTCCTCACAACAGGTAGCAATGCCACCCGAGCTGCCCTGGGAGCTCAGCACAGGTACCCTCTGCAGCCATGGGGTCGAGTTTAAGGTTAAAACTCTGCTTGGTGCTACTTGTACTTGCAAAGCTTCAGAGCAAGGTTATCATTTGGCTGGAGCAGTGGATGGAAATGGAGGTTGGAGAGGCTAGAAAAAGGCTGTTCCCCAAGCCAAATTGAAAACATTGTTGTGACCTTAGTCAAGAAGCTGCATCTTGCCTCTCTGTCTCTTTCCTCCCCCTCACATTCCTATCGTAGCAATCACTGATCTCTAACCTCAGCTTCATCTACCAGTTAAAAAATGCACTTAAACCCCTCAGCCTCTCTCTATACACACCTCATTGTGCTGTACCTTGGAGTTTCCAGGGTAGGGTTGTCTGTAGAGGGCCATGAGTCAGCAGTGGAGGTTCTGAATAGTGTATCAGGGCAGCTGATGGCTGGCTGCTTTGGGCCAGGGCTCTAACACGACCTAACCTGGCGTGTTTCAGCACAAGGAGGTGTTTTCCTTCTGCTTTCTATTTCCACATAAACACATCTGAGCAGATGACACAGTCACCAGACTTCCTGAGCTAACACAAGGCTGCTGGAGACCATGTCCATGTTGGAGGCTGTCAGTAGAGTTTGTTTCCTAATTTGGTCACAGTGTGCTCAGGGCTGGCCTGCTTGCTTTTTTGCCTTTTTTTTTCTTCTTTCTTTTTAAAAAACACCCATCCTTTTTATATCATTGTCATGGAGGGGAAGCTGTTTGTATGGGAGAACCTCCAGCTCCTCTCACTTCCTCTCTGCAGAGGAATTGATACTTGAAAGGTCTCTTTGACACAGCAGTGCCCTTCTGAAGCTGGGCTTTTCCCCTTGCTTTTTCCTCCTTTGCCACTCTTTAGTCAGCTCACCTCAATGAGCCTGCAGGCTTTTTATCTCTTCTGGGTGGTCAGCCAAGTCCTTTATGCTGGAGGACTTTGGAATAGTTGGCTGAAGTGACAGAGTGAGCTGTGAATTGTATCAGCTTATCAGTTATTATTTATTGGAAAATCCATTGCAAAGGGGAGAGGCACCTGTGATTTCGGCTGATGAAAGGAGAATGTGCTTTGTTTTTGTTTCATACATCAATAACATGAGGCCTGGCACCCTGTAGGAAGCTGAAAATGCCAAACAGAAATAGTGTGACTGCTCAACTCTGCTAAATGACCTTTAAAAGTTGATTCAAGTGTCTTTTAAATGCTCAAAAAAACAAGGGACTGACAGCCCCTCCAAAAGATGCTTGATTCTCAGTGTTGGACCAAAATCAGCCCCAAACAGGACTCCTTCCTAGCATGCAGGAGACAATTTATCCCTTCCATGGTCAATATAAATGCTCATTGAGCAGCAGGAACAGCTGAGGGATAGACAGCAAATCCAAATCTGTACGTTTTTTATTCTAGGCAGTTGAAGAAGGACAGGGAACTGCTGGAGAGAGTCCAGTACAGAGCCATGAAGATGATGAAGGGGTTGGAGCATCTCCCTTGTGAGGAAAGACTGAGGGAGCTGGGTCTCTTTAGCTTGGAGGAGACTGAGGGGCGACCTTATTAATGCTGATAAGTATGTAAAGAGTGACAGGAGGATGGAGCCAGGCTCTTCTCTGTGACCTCCAATGATAGGACCTGGGGCAGTGGGTGCAAACTGGAGCACAGGAGGTTCCACAGAAGTATGAGAAGACACTTTCTCAGGATAAGGGTGAGAGAAGAGTGTCCCAGGCTGCCCTGAGAGGATGTGGGGTCTCCTTCTCTGGAGACATTCATACCCCACCTGGATGCCTTCCTGTGTGACCAGATCTAGGTGTTCCTGCTCCAGCAGGGGTATCGGACTAGCTGATCTCTTGAGGTCCCTTCCAATCCCTGATATTCTATGAGTGTGAATTAAAGGGAAGAGTTTCTCAGTGATGCAGTTGAGGATTCATCCCCAGCAGCTTTGAGTGCTATGAGGAGGTACATGTGGCTTTAGATGGTGGTGAAGCTGTTGCTGTTGAGGGATCTGCTGCTTGTGTTGGAGAAGAGTCCCTAGTAAAGAATACTGAAGGAGATGCTGGATTTCTTACTTGAATCCAGCCTGTTCTAGTGGGAGGTGTCCCTGCCTATGGCAGGGGATTTGGAACTTGATGATCTTTAAGGTCCCTTCCAACCTGAACTACTCTATGATTCTACTATTTTAGGTCTGTAGTGTGTCATGAATAATCTGAGCAGATGTTCAGGTTAAGGGGCAGCAGGAAGAGCTCAGTTCCTGGTGTTAAAGGTTTGGGTGTAGGTGGGCAGGTCCCTGCAGATGTTCTCCAGAGAGAGGAGTCTTCACTCTGCGTCATGTGTTGGATGCCAGGTTAGCACTGACCTCTGAAACATGAGTAATAGGGAAACAGGAACACGAAGTGGTGAGGCAGCAAGTTTAGAGGAGGGGAAAGGGAAGGTGAAGCAGAAGTTTTCTTCTAATTTAGTGAAAATCACCTCTGTGTGTCATTCTGATTTGCATATCATCTTCTAATTAGCCACGACTGACTCACACCCCCCTTTCACCTGAAAGGAATGGGATATTTTGAAGCTTGTAGTTTTATAATCTCAACAGGCCAGCAATTTCTTCTCCCTCCCCTCCCATTGCCCCCCAAAAATGCATGCTTTTAACCTTCAAGCTTCTTTTCTTCTCCTCTCTCTCTCTGTTACTACTCTTGCATTATTAATGGCACTGTAGCAGTCCAGCCAGAACACCGACACTACTAATCACTATTTGTAGCAGAGGAATAAGGAGCAAGATAGAAAACTGGGTCAGAAAATGTTATTGCCAGAAGATGATGGTATCAGAACCCTTTTTACAAAACAGGTTTGCATTGAAAATGGTGTCTCCTTCATGCCCTAATGTACCTGTGGCATTCTCACTGCTGGTTTGCTGCATGCAGATGGGAAGACCCTTTCAGTTTAACCCCAGAAGGTTAATGGATCTGTAATTTCCAGGGCTGAACACAGTGTGTTCTGCCTGGTAGCACTTCAAGCATCACAAAATTCTTGTGCTCTTTGCTGCTGGCTCTGTAGCATGAAGCCCCTTTCCCTGTTGATGGCAGAGGCTGAGGAAGTGTAAGTGGCTGTGTTTATTCTTGCATTCAGGCAGGAGCCTGTCACACTCCACTCACTCAGATTGTCCTTGGTGTGGTACCAAGGGCATCCTGTAGCAGCCTGCTCTGTGTAAGAATGTGGCTGCTGTGAAACCATGAGGAGAATGTTATATTAGGGGGTGTAGCAATTAAGCTGTGAACACTGGGGTGATGGAGGCATGAGGGTTTTACCTTCCTGTCTTGTTGTGGTTAGTGGAGCTGTGTCTCTTCACTCAATTGGGGAGAGAATCCCTGTAGGAATCTGGTGTCCCTCAAGGCTTTACCTGAGCAGTTATGCTGTGACATGAGCTCCTTGGGACAAGGGTGAGTGTGAAAAGGGAAGTGTCCTGTACTGTAAAACATATTGACTTTTATGGTAAGGGAGAGTTAAGAGAAAGTAATCTCTTCAAATGCATGCTGCCTTTTGAATACAGCTGAAATACATGGGTAAGCAATAAAATGAACACAAAAATTGATTAGTGTGTGCTGTCAGAAGACTGAAGTCTGAAGCTTTGGAAGAAAAAAAAAAGAAAGGCATGCTTTAAAGAGAGCCTGATATCTATGAGTCACCACACAGTTTCCCCACCCTCAAATTGTGAGGTTTATATTTTCTCACTAGTGGTGAGGGGCTGAGAGGGGGTCTCTGAGTGAGGTGGTTGGTTCCAGGTGACACTTTTTCCTCTGTGTACAGGGGAGTGATTGTGCTTTTCTTCCCTCTCTGTGTTGCTGGTGCCAGGCTGTGCAGGCTTTATTGGGGTGACACTGCATGGGGATGGATCTAGGGGAAGCATCAAAGCAATTTGTGCTTGGTCCCTGCATCCAGATAAACCAGTCCCCTGCTTCTTGTCTCTTCTTGACAAAGCTGGGAGGCCCAGCACGTGAGTAGCATGACTCCCTCGTGTGTCAGATGGTGCCTTGCACAAGGCAGGCTGGATATTTAGGCTGGGCAGACTTGACAATATCCCCTTTCAAAGATTATCCTTTAAACTGTCCTAGTCACACATCGCCTTTGGCGCCTGCCTGAGCCTTTTGTAAGGATGAAGAGTGTTTAAAAGAGAAGCTGGCTACTCTAATCTCTTCTCTGTGGGTTGGGAGGAAGGGAAAAAAAAAATCTATCCTGCTGTAGCCATCCAACTTTATTCCTCTAACTCATTCATCGTAGTAAGTGTAGAGCTCTTAAATCCTGGCTCATATTTTATCCCTGGTGGTGGTGGGGCTGCCTGTAATCTTCCAGTGAGCCCAAAGTAGAGCTTTGCTAACACAGCTTAGGGTATTTGAGGGAGAGCAGAGCTTCCCTTTGAGTCCAAACTGATGATGGGCAGTCATTTCTACCCCATAAAGGCATTGTGGAGCTGGAGAAGTCGAGGGTTTACAACCCCAGAATTATTTTTAAATAAAAAACGAAAATAAAGCTGAGCATTTTTCAGAAAGGGCAAATGCTTTCTCTGCCTAAAATTTCATGGGCACATATTTAATTAAAAGGCGTCAGGGTTAATGAAGCTTTGAGTGCATTAAGGCCTCATTCCTTGAATTTAATTTTCTTTAATTGCTCCAGAGATGGAAATTCCCAGCTGTGGCTGTCCCCTAACATGTGAGTTAAGGAACTGGAAAGGGACAATTTAAATTTTCTTACTCGGTGCCAACTTCTTTATTTTTTTTCTTCATCTCTGTGGTTGAAAGAGGATTAGATAAAAAATACTTTCTTTAGGTCAGTGTTTTAGCTTTTTGGTGGAATTGGCAAAGCTTTTTGCCCCTGACACCTTGAATACTGGGAATGAGGTAAAAACCAGGTATCACTTGTGGTGTTTGTGTGACTTATCCCTAATGTATGACAGAAGATGGTGAGCAAGGATGGATTTTATTCTCTTCACACCTCAATACCTGCCATCATGTTTAGCATCAGTGGGGTTGGGTTGACTGAATTGAACCAGCTTTCATTTTACCAGTTTAAATTTTAAAATATTGTTTTGGGGCATGGGTTTCTTGCTTGCTTATAGGAGCTGTTGAATAGTGGCTTTACTGCCTTAAAGATCTGTGAGAACTAGGTCTTTCTGTGGTCTTCTCATGTTGTTTGAACTCATAGTCCAGGCTCTACAAACCTCTCTGAAAGGACAAATATCTAAAATGCAACAAATCCAAGTCCTGATGAAATGCTCAGTGGTGGAAAGAGTTTTTGACTGGGTTTGTAAATATATAAAGGGTGAATGTCAGGAGCATGGAGCCAGGCTCTTCTCAGTGACATCCAGTGATAGGAGAAGGTGCAAGCTGGAACACAAGAGGTTCCACAGAAACTTGAGAAAAATCCAATGCCAGGGTGAGGGTGTCAGAGCAGTGTCCCAGGCTGTCCAGAGTGGATTTGGGGTCTTCTTCTCTGGAAACATTCAACCCCACCTGGATGTCTTCCTGTGTGACCTGATCTGGGTGTTTCTGCTCCAGCAGGAGGTTAGACTAGATGTTCTCTCCAGGTCCCTTCCAATCCATGACATTCTGGGATTCTGTGATAATAAAATCTTATGAGTCTTGCTGAGTGCCACAGTATGAGGCTCACTCTGTCTCCATTTGTGACAGATGCTGTCAAATATTCCAAGGCTGCTCTATGTTTTTATGTGTCCTCACGGGCTTGTTAGCAACTATAGCCTTGACTAGATGGTTAATAAAAAATAATGCTTCCAGCAGCAGCAGAAGAGACATCAGGGGGTTAATTTAATGCACGCCTAACACTGGAAACAATGGGAGGAACAAGCATTGTAAGCTTTTGACACAGATTTGACTCCTTTTGGCTGTCTCAGCTGTCAAAAATCCTTGGGAAAATATCAAGTAGCATCCCCTTGGTCTGGTGGAGACCTGCCATAACCAGCTGGCACATGGTACTGAAGAATGGATGATAGGGACTGTCAGACATTCCCAGTTAGAAGCTGGTAAGACTGGGGTGTCCCTGGGGGGATTGTTTTTGAAGGAGCTTTGCTCTCAGGAAAATGTCTGTGTGGCTAGCCCTGCCCTGGCCAAGGAGTTTGAGGGTGTTTTTGGTACCCAGCATCCAGTGATTGCCCTCCCTCCATATCTTAGTTCTAACCTACATTAATCATCCAACCTCTGCCTGAACAGATGAATCCCTAAAACCACTGGGGTTAAAAAAAAAAAAAAATCTAATTACTTTCTGGCATTCTTCAATCCTTATTTATTCCAACTCAGTCTCCTCATCATCTTCAGCTGGAGTCAGCACAAATCCATCTCCAGAGCTTGCACTTTTGGCCTGAAAGATCCCACCTTCTCTGCTACTACATCACACCTTGATGGTTTAAACAACCTCTGCCCTGATGAATAACTGATGGCTGGCTCCTGCTGCTGGAGGCCAGGAGGTCCAGGGCTTGGTTGTTCCTTCCTCCATGGGCTCAGGGAGCAGAGGTGGTGCTTTAAGTGGTCTCTGTGCTGCTCCCAGTATAAACAGAGCAGATGTTTCCCCGAGCTGGGGGAGCATTAATGGAATGTGTCGGCCCTGGCTGATGTAAAGCATCACCACGAGTTTTGGGGATGAGGTCAGCAGTGGGAAAAGCTGATGGGAGTTTAATGGGGAGCCTGTCTCTCCCAGCCCAGGGGTCAAGCCAGAAAGCCACAGTTAATGGAAAGGCAAGTACACTTGTCATAAATCAGTGCCAAAATCCTGAACAGGCAGAGCTGCTCCTGGATCCCACAGCCAGCAATGTCTCTGGAACCACCCATTAGCTCTTTGGTGGCCAAGTTCCTCAGCAGATGCTCAGCATGGTTGACTTTAAAGGGGACAGATAGAGGCTGAGAACAGAGGGTTTGAGGAGAGGTTGGCTTTAAAGGGGACAGATAGAGGCTTTGTGGGGAGTTTGACTTTAGAGGGGACAAATAGAGGCTGAGAACAGATGGTTTGGGGAGAAATTGATTTTAGAGGGGACAAATAGAGGGCGAGAACGGAGGGTGTGGGAAGAGGTTGGCTTCAGAGAGGACAAATAGGAACTGAGAATGGATGGTGGGGGAAGAGGTTGACTTGAGGGGGGACAAATAGAGGCTGAGAACGGAGGGTTTGGGGAGAGGTTGGTGTTAGAGGGAACAAATAAAGATGGTGAACAGAGAGGTTGGCTTTAGATGGGACAAATAGAGGCTGAGAACAGAAGGTTGGGGGAGAAATTGACTTCAGAGGGGACAAATAGAGGCTGAGAACAGAGGCTTTGGGGAAAGGTTGACATTGGAGGGGACAAATAGAGGGTGAGAATGGAGGGTGTGGGAAGAGATTGGCTTTAGAGAGGACAAAGAGAGGGTGTGGGGAGAGGTTGACTTGAGGGGGGATCAAATAGAGACTGAGATTGAGGAGAGATTGGCCTTAGAGGGGACAAATAGAGGTGGAGAATGGAGAGGTTGGCTTTAGATGGGACAAATAGAGGCTGAGAACAGAAGGTTTGGGGAGAAATTGACTTTAGATGGGACAAATAGAGTCTGAGAATTGAAGTTTTGGGGAAAGCATTGTCTCCCTGTGCTGGGAAAGCCCTACCAGCTTCCCCACCTTTCCCCCTCAGTGTCTGCAGGGTCCCATGGCTGCTGCACCCTTCTAGTGTGGGGAATGCTAGGGGAGGGCAGCTGGCTTCTGGTTTTAAACAAGTTGTCCTTCTGCTGGAAGGAGATGGATCATGTTTCTGCCACGAGGTTGCTAGGAAGTCTGAAGGCATCCTGGAAAGCATCGGGAGAGGCAAAGCAGGGCTTGGCACTGCTTTGGGGATTTTTTTTTTTCCCCTCCAAAAAACAAACAAATCTTACAAAAGAAAAAAAAAAAGTCAAGAGCAGCATTTTTCTAGACAATGAGAAGTCAGTTTGCTCTCCAGCCCAACCAGCATAGTTCCAGTAAAGCTAGACACTGGAACATCCAGTTTGCTGGCAAGATAAGATGGTTGTATTTGCTGGGTGATTTATCCTCTGTGAAGCTAATCTAAAGGAATGTTTTATTGCTCTATTTATTTTTTCAAAAGAAGCTTCTTTGACCTCATTTTTTTGTGTGTGTGTTGGGAGCACACATGCCTTTAAGCTAAATCTTGAAGCTGGGTCAAAATTGAGGTCTGGCTTTAGGGTTTCTGCTTAAAACACAATATCACTGGGCTGTTAGTGGTGGAGATGCCATGCAGAAGCTGAGGTGAGCATCTCTCCCCAGGGCCTTTTCTCTATTGAGGAGATCCAGTCTCACACAAAGCCAGTCTGCAGCTAGAAGGGATTTTTGGGTTGGTTTTTCTTTTTTTTTTTTTCCTTCCCTTTCTGGGCCCTCCTTAAAGGGTAGTAGACGTTAAAACAAAGCAGATGCTCTTGGATGGTGTCTCTGCTCTGTAAAGAGGCAGTTGATGTACAAAACCTTGGCTCCTGGTACTTGAAGTAGAGATGTTACCTAGAATCATAGAATCCTTGGGGTTGGAAGGGACCTTAAAGATCATCTAGTTCCAAATCCCCTGCCATGGGCAGGGACACTTCCCACCAGACCAGGTTGCTCAATACCTTAAACACCTCCAGGGATTGAGGGGGCATCCACAACCTCTCTGGGAACCTGGTCCAGTGTTTCACTACCTCCTATTTGCTAGCTTTGATATCAGGCTTAATTAAAATTTTTAAAAAAAGAAATCAAAGAGCAACTTAATCCCCCCCTGAGTGGGGCAAGAGAGAAGAATTGATGATTTGCTCTGGAAAGTTGTGGATGCCCCCTCTCTGGAGGTGTTTAAGGCCAGACTGAACAAGACATTGATTAATCTAGTAGGAGTTGTCCCTGCCCATGGCAAAGAGGTTGGAACTAGATGATCTTGAAGGTCCCTTCCAACCCAAACCATTCTATGATGCTATTGCATTACCTCCATCCTAAAGTTTGTGTTTGTAGTTATCCATGGAAGTAAAACCCCAAAGGGCTTCCTTAGGGTTCCTTCTCCCCAAAGAAGGGAAAGGATTGTAGCCATGGGACGGGGGGTGGGTGAGGAGTGAGATGGATGTTTCAGGTAGCTGGAAACCCTGCCAGTCAGGGTGTTTGCTGGTAGCCTGCTGCTATATTTAGTTCCTCTTGGTCTCCCAGAATGAAAGCATTGAACCTTTCTAGATATGGAGATAGGCACAACACCAGCCAGCTCAGGAATAACAACCTGCCAGCTTTTTGGCTTTATCAGCTTTGTTTTTCAGCCTTGGCCCTCACTGTTCCTGTGTTTGGGGTAGAGCACAGTGAGATGAGACTGTGTGAACAAGACTTGTTTTTGTAGCTCTTCTGCCTGCATGTAAAACCTGGGGTAGTTTTCAAGACAAGCTTCTTTTTGGGGTACACTGATTCCCTGTGGCTTTTTTTTTTTAACCTTTGTGGTGTGTTTCAGGTGTGCAAAGTGAAGAAAAGGCACTTTGCAGAATTCCTTAGAGGCTTTTCCAATTTTTGTACCAAAAACAAGCTCACAGATACCTCGAGCCAGCTGTGTTTTACTATAAGAGATGTTGAATAATTATGACCTACCCCCTGTAATTAAATTAAGCTTTTCTTTTCCCCTCCTGGAACTTTCTCCTGGTTGCAGCTGTTGTACAAGCTATAGGTTTCTAGATTTATCTCCAGAAAGCCATGACTTCAGACCGCTGGGATTTTGTTGTGGGTGGGTGAAAGTGATAACAGATTAATGAGTTTTACTTTGCATCTCCCATCTGCCAGACTAAACTCTGCTCTGGACAGGAGACTTAACACAGCTGTTTTCAGCTGATCCTCCAAAAGCAGAGCACCCTTTACCTAGTCAAGGCTGACCCCTGCTCTGCAAAAAACAAGCTTTGAAAGACACTGCCTTGTATATAATTGTTTGCTTTCCTTTTCCTGATCCAAGTGAGGGAAAGGAATAAGCACGCGGAGAGAAAAAAAAAGCAGGTTATCTGTGGCAGAATGGTTTGGGTTGGAAGGGACCTTAAAGATCATCTAGTTCCAACCCCCTTGCCTTGGTCCCACTAGACCAGGGCCATTATACAAGGTGTCCATGGTCCCAGAGACCCATTGTGCATGGTCACAGTGCCACTGTTACATGGTCCTAATGACATTATACAAGATGTCCTAAATCGTGGTAATAGTCCACAAAGTGGCACCAACCCCGGACCCATTGTTCATGGGCCCAATGCCATTGTACAAGGTGTTTGTGGTTCCAGACCCATTGTGGATGGTCTCAATTCCATTGTGCCTTGTCCCCGTTGTCCCAAACCCATTGTCCATGGTCCCAATCCCATTGTACAAGGTGTCCATGGTCCCAGTCCCACTATGCATGGTCTCAGGGCCATTGTACAAGGATACCCATGGGCCAAGGTCCATCACGCAAGGTCTGCATGGTCCCAGTGCCATTGTATAAGGTGTCCATGGTCCCTGTGCCATTGTTTGTGGTCCCTGTTCCATTGTTCATGGTCCCAGTGCCATTGTACTAAGTGTCCATGGTCCCAATCCCATTGTACAAGGTGTCCATGGTCCCTGTGCCATTGTGTGTGGTCCTGGTGACATTGTACAAGGTGATCCCCTAAGGAGTGGGTACCAGCCCCAGCCATACACATGGGTCAGGTTGAAATTTGAACCTTCACATCTAGCTTTTCTCCTGAAATTACCTTTGTTGTGCTCTCCCTCTGTAAGATGATGACTGATTTTTATACTGCTGTCTCTTAATTTATCTCAGCCCTAATGGGGAGTGGGGTGGAGGGGGGACACCTCACAGCAGAGGAAGATGACTGGCAAGCACTGTTGGCTGTATGTGTAAATGCATCCCTGCTTTCTCACGTTGCTCTTGGCTCAAATCTTCATCTCTGTGAGGGGCAGCTTTAATGTCCAGCTGTGAGCAGAGCTGGAGTGAGGAATGAGCTGCCTTGAGCAGGAGGAAGCTGCTGTGCATTAGCTCTAGCTGGTGGCTTTTCTCTTCCCTCCTGTGAGCTGGGAAAGTTTTTTAAATGGGAGTGGAGTAGCTGCTGAATAAGAGACGTGTTATCCTTCCCCTGCATCCTTTTAGGTGTAGCAAGTTGCCATGGCTAAGGCACCCATCAATTATTTGAAATCAAGGGTTAGTCTTCAGCTTTAAAAAAAAAAAAAAACCAGAAATTGATGTCTGTCATCTCTTCTATCCAGAAAGTATCTGCAGAAGCAAGTGTTGGTGTTAGTGTGTCTGTGTGCTGATACATATACACTCCCCTGCTGTTCTTTTATTCCTTTTCTCTAATTTTTTTTCCACGGTGTAGGAGAATGGATGAACAGCCTGGGCCCTGAGGAGCCTGAGGGTGTGGGGGACAGGCTGACGGGGATGATTTGTGTAAAAATTGAGAGGTATTTACTCAGCACATGGGCTGGACATTTCTTGTGTGTCACAAGTTGTGCAACTGCAAACAGCTGTACCACAACACAGCTCCCTTCTCTGACTTGTCTCCCACTCCAATGCTTGTCAGGAAGATGCAAAATTCCTGTGATATGCTAGTATATGGTATCCCAGATCCTTTGCAGCCCCTCTGAAGCCCCCCCCCACATCCCTTGCAGCCTCTCTGAAGCCTTCCAGATCTCTTGCAGCCCCTTTGAAGCCCCTCTGAATCCCCCCACATCCCTTGCAGCCCCTCTGAAGCCTTCCAGATCCTTTGCACCCCCTCTGAAGCCCCTCCACATCTCTTGCAGCCCCTCTGAAACCCCCCATATTCCTTACAGCCCCTATGAAGCCCCTCCACATCCTTTGAAGCCCTCCACATCCCTTGTAGCCCATCTGAAGCCCCCCCACATCTCTTGTAGCCCCTCTGAAGCCCCCCAGATCACTCTAGAGAAGGAAAAGCATTCAGTGCTGTCCTCAGAAAAGCTGCTGCAGTCCTTGAACTGGCACACTGGGGCATGTGGAGTCAGAAAAATGTCTTATTTTCTTCATATTATGGCATTAGTGGCACCAAGTGTTTTTTGTTCTGACTTTTTAGTGTGTCTAACAGGGAGCTGGAAGATCCTTAGAGAAAGTTTAAAATATTCTCTGCAGTCTAGGAATCCTGCCTTACAGTAAGATGTTAAAGTTCACACTATAAAGAGGAATGTTACGAGATCACTTCATGAGTCTATAAATGTACATCTTCAGAGGTGTAAGAGGTAATAAGAGAGTATTAAAAGTCCAAAAGGCAAAGTTTTCTTATTAAAGTCAGCATTGGAACTATTGGATCAAGGTGGACATCTTGATTGAGAAGGAGGAAAGGGGGGGAGACTTTAGACTGAGTTGTAAATGGAATTTTTTTATAGAAGGAATAGATGCTCTTGTCACTAAATGGTCATTTTTGGCTTTGTTCTGTCTCTCTAATTTCATTGCTGCAATCCATAGCCCCACCACTTCAAGGTGTGGTTCAACTGGGGTGTCCAGGCTGAGCTAGGAGAGGTGTGAGTGGACATGGCTGGCTGGTGGCCAGGGTGCAGGAGAGCTTTGAGGAGGTGTAGCCTGCATTCTGTAGGTCATGCTCCCCTGGGGATTGTGTGCTGTGTTCATTAGTGCTGCCAGGGGAGAGACAACCTTGGAATATGTGTGATTCAAAGGCCACAGGACAAACTTTAAAAAAAAGTTATGGAGAGACATTAGCTGAAGCACCACTGATGGTGCACAAAGTCCCTGATGCTCATGGAGCAACCCTTATCTGCCCTGTCTATAAGGTAATTCCTACCTCCCCTCCCTCTTTACTATGCTGGAAACAGCCTGGGATGATTTCTAGTGATACCACACTTAATCACACTAATTTTGCTTGTTGAGGAAACTGCCACTGTCTTGATATTCAGAGTAAGAGAGCTGTGAGTGAAGGGCTATAGGTGGTCTCTACATCCAAAACTCCACTTGTGGCCTGAACCTTGCCCAGAGAATCATAGAATAGTTTGGGTTGGAGGGGACCTTAAAGATTATCTAGTTCCAACCCCCCTGCCATGGGCAGGGACACGTTCCACTAAACCAGGTTGCTCAGTGTCTCATCCAGCCTGGCCTTAAACACCTCCACAACCGGTTCCAGAAGCTGTGGCTGCCCTGTCCCTGGGGATGTTCAAGGCCAGGCTGGATGGGGCTTTGAGCAACCTGGGTCTAGTGAGAGATGAGGGATAGAATTAGATGATCTTTAGGGTCTCTTCATACCCAAACCATTCTGTGATTTGATAAACTCTGCGGAACATCTTTTATTTCAGTGTGTTGGTTTGTTACATGACTGTTGTTCCAGGCTGAAGGTTGTAATTTCTGTCCATGTGTACTGAGAAAAGGGTTCTATTATTCCAAAGTGGGATTCCTCAATTTCTCCTGCTGCTGATGTGTGGGAAGGTCCTGCTCTGGGTTCTCTGCACCTGTATGTCTGTGACTCTTCACTTAGTGCTGGATCCAGATGTTTGTGTCTACTTAGAAAAAGCTGATCTGGAAATAAACTCCTCTTCTCAGCACTCCACCTCCCATTTCACATTGAAAGATTCTTTATTTTCCCTCGTAGTCATTTTCTTAGTGGATTAGTGCAGGTCACCGAGGCATCCACATGGATGAAAAACAGTGAGATGTTAACTGCTGTCTCCTGAAATGCTCCAGCTCTTCCTCCCTGCTGCTTATCACCCTGCACTCCAGTAATCCTAATAGCTGTGTCGTAGCAAGATTAACAGAAAATCCAGGCAAATATTTATGGTTCCCCTTCTTTTAAGGTATGTGTTAAACTAAGGGTGTGAAGTGGGGTAGATTTTTTATAGGGAGAGCTTGGAAACCTTGTTGATGTGGGCTGAGAAGGGATTCTGCCAGGCTGGGGAAGTTTTTTTTGCCAGAGAGAGGAGGCACAGATGTTGCTGCAGGGTTAGTGAGGGTGCAAAGGGGGACACAAGGGTGAGGGTGTTGAGTGGCTGCAGAGGAGCATCTCACAAAGAGAAAGGGAGGGACAAGTACAGGCATCTTAGTTGTCCCTTCATGCTCCAGCAGCATGGTACAGCAACCCAGTAATGAGAGAAAGGAGAAGAAGCTTAAAGGCAAAGCAAAGGAGGAGCAGCTCGAGGCTGGAAGAAAGGAGCAGAAGAGTTGTATGACAAGGTGGCAACTAGTAAATGCCTGAGGAAGCAGTATTGGTTGGGAAGTGATAGTTTTGATCATGCTGAAGACTTGGTTCCTTTTTGTCTGTGAGGGTTTCTGGAGCTTGGGGAGTGACAGGAGAGGGCTAATGAGGTTCAGCTTCTTCCCCTGGAGCACAGCCAGTCCCGAGGTGCTCAGCTGTCAGTCTTTCTAATGGTGAGGATGCTTTCCTAGTTTTAAAATCTCTGTCCTCATAAAGCCTAAAATAAGGGGTTTTTTTTAATAGCAGTGTGTCAGTGCTGACCAGAACCATGAACGTGGAGGCTCAAAGAGAACATAATGAGGAGCGTGATGGAAGCTGTGGTTCAGCTGAAGTCAAGCAGAAACCAGTCTCCAAAGGGAAAAAAAAGAGAATATTCTTTATAAACTCTAAGATATATCTGTTCTTGTACTATAGTCAAAAAACGCTTTGTGCCTGGCAGGGCTGTGATAATCACTAAATACTTAGAAATATTGCCCCTCTCTACTAGAGGGGGAGGAAAAAAAAAAAGGAGGATTCCTTGTAGTTGGTGTGGGTTTGGGGTGTTTTATTCTGCGTCAGTGACAGCAGAGGGAGCAAGCGAGCCTGAAATAGTGGCTTTTGACAAAAACCAGCAGCAAATAATCCCCAGCCTTCGCGAGAGGTAAATTAAAACCATCTCCAGCCTGGGAAACATGCACAGCTCAGCATCTTTCCTCCATAAATATTTCCCTGCTGTTCCATCTTTGTAACCCCTTCAGAGCCCAGCAGCCTTGCTCTTCCCCTGCTCACAGCCAGCTGCCTCCTCACTGTCTTCTCCCCAGTCTCTGCTGGGCAGAGATATTTTTTTGTCCTATCAAAAACTGAACTCTGGGACGCTTTCAGACTTTTTTGGTCTGGAGAAGTCAAGAAAGGATGGGTATAAAACCAATCTGGCCTCCCTGCGTGGCACTTGGCAGCCTGACATCCCCATGGAGCAGTTTTTAGTGCTGGAGCAGGAGATTTAGTAATTTCCTTAGCAACCCTCCTGTGTTTCCATTACTAAAGCAACATTTTGGCTTCAGGGGAGGTTGGTCTCACTGTCTTCTGTCACCCCCTTTCAATGTGGGGGTTTTCCAGGTTTGGCACCATCATCAGGAGCAGCCAAGTAGCTGGAAGTGTGGGTGTTTATACTTTTGTGTTATCAGAACTCAGTCCCAGGCAGAAGATGTTCTTTCCCACCCCATCTCAATGGCATCACATCCTTTTCTCCTCAAGGACTAGGTGGGACTGTGGAAGCTGAGAGCAAACTGCCATAAGAGGGCTCCAGAGCCCTGTTCTTGGAGTCCACTCCTTTGTGGAGCAACCTTCTCCTTTTTCTTCACCAGTGTCCAAGTTGCCTCAGCAAAATCTTACACCTGCTCGAAATAATGTAGTATTTTCTTTATAGTATTGCTCTGGCTGGTTATGAACCATTTCAACTAGTACAGTTGTGTATACTACATAGAATCATAGAATGATTTGGGTTGGAAGGGACCCTAAAGATCAAAGTTTCAACCCCTAACATAACTCTGCCCCAAGGAAAGAGCTGTCTCATGCTTTCTCCAGGGGACAATAAGCCTTAAGCAGTGAGGAACAACTTGTGGTCTTCAGGTGAGGATCAACTCCTCAGGAAGGGACATCTCCAGCTGCACACACACAGAAATAGGAAGAAATAGGAGTTTTGCACCTGGAAATCACCAGCTTAACCCGAAAGAGCTTGATACACCCTCAGAAAAAGCACCAACCTGAGTCTTTCCAGCCTCAAAACCCACCCTCTGATATTTGCCACATGCCAAGGACCCTCTGACATGAATAGTTTATACCAATATTCACATTTTATTGTCTAAATAGAGAAATTTTCCCTTCTCCTTTTGCAACCACAGCTCCCCTTTTGTTGCTGTGTCTGCGTATCTGTGGGGGCAGAGGGCCTGAGACCACTGTGAGAGGCTCCATTCCCACAACAGTGAGACTCAGGGATGGGGTTTTGGGGCAGGGGGAGCAAGTTGTGTTGCTATAACAATACAAATGGCAAGGGGGGAGACTCTTCAGGGAAAGAGATAAAAAATAGTGTGAAGTAATAGGAGATGAAACATGATGTGAATTTTGGCTTCAAGCAGATGCATCTTGCAGGAAAATAGTGGGACCGTTGGTGCTATTTCAGGGAACATTCTTCCCCTTGGGGTGCTGAGGGAGCTTTAGTAAGATCATGCAGGAGCCAGGAGTCCTGTGAGTAATAGTCCAGAGAGTTTTCCATGCAAATATTTGGAGAGGCAATAATGAATTCCAGTAATAGCTGGCTGCTGGCTCACACCAGTGGAGATACTGGGTGAGCTGGGATGGTGCACTGATAGCATTGCTCGCTGGTGAAGATACAGCTGCCAGCCTGGGATGTGGATTAGGGTGCAGATGGCCAACTATTTATATTTCTGTTGTGCCTAGAGCAGATTCCACTGTCTTACCACTGTCTGGGGGAAAGGAAACCTCCCCTGGGAGCCAGAATAGAGTAAGGGTGTATTTACAGGAGAGATAGTGAAGTCCAGCAGACCTTATCCTGCTCTTGGGGCTTTATAGGAATCTCCTTGTTGATCCTGTTTAGGTGGAAAGCTTTTAATCCTGCTGGGAATCTTGTTAGTTGTGTTTCCAAGCATGCCCAGGATAAAATCCATTTCTACTCTGACCCAGCACCTAAGCTGGAAGTTTCACAGAATGTCAGGGATTGGAAGGGACCTCAAGAGATCATCTAGTCCAATCCCCCTGCCATGGGTAGGTCAGCAACCACCCAGATCAGGTCACACAAGAAGACATCCAGGTGGGGTTTGAATATCTCCAGAGAAGGAGACCCCACACCCTCTCTGGGCAACCTGTGCCACTCTTCTGTCACCATCACCCTGACAAAGAATTTTGTCATATTTCTGTGGAACCTCCTGTGTGGAACCTGTCTGGACAGCTTGTTCCAGTGTTCTGTCACCCTCACTGTGGAAAAGTTTTCTTATATTTCTGTGGAACCTCCTTCTGTTCCAGTTTGCACCCATTCCCCTTTATCCCTTCTTAACATAGACTCCAAAGACAACAGTGAACCAGGCTTTTTCTAAACTGTCTCTCTCCCAAAATTGTTCCCAAGGAGAAGCTAAACTTATCCAGTTGCCCATAATTCAAGATGTGTGATGATTGCCCTGGTGTCTCAGCCTGTTGCATCTTGTTAAGCACAAATAGAAATTCCAAGGAAGGATGGGATAATTAGAAGCAATCCAGTGCTCCTTGTGACTGTTTAAAAATAACAGGATGAGATATTTTTAAGCAGCCTCGTGTCAAAAAAAAAAAAAAAAAGTTTTGTGAGGTTTTAGCATCTGAAAACAGTGAAATGAGGTGTTGTACCTGCAGGGGTTTTAGTTTTATTTTTACTTTCCCCTCTCTGTCTAGCTTTGGGACTGCTTGGGGTAGCTGAAAGCTTGGTGGCCTCTTTACAAGGGGACATCAGCACCAGGTTTAGCAGTGGGAACCACAACTGGACAAACACTCAGTGGGCTAAATGAAGGTCTTGATCAATACTGGGAGTGTTTCTGAGTGCTGTGCTGGTGGCACTTAGGCTAGAGAGCAATTGGTGACATTGGGGAGTTGCACAAAGTGAAGCAGCTTGTCACAAGAGAGGTATTTCCTTCAGTACAAAGGGGGAGGTAATGGGTCTTTCAGTGTTGTCTGGCTTCTTTTTTTTTGCTCAACGTCTTCTGGTTTGAGTGAGTAACATAAGGGAGGGAGGATCACTGGAGTCATTCACATGGGGACCACTGTAGGGAAGAAATCTGGAGATGCTGCAAGAACAAAGAGATGATTCTTTGACTTTCTTTAAAATGCCTTTTTAACATAAAGCTCTAACTGTGTAGTTTCATCAGTAATAGCAACCTCTCCCCAAAAAAAGCTGCAACCAGATGATATTTTGGGATCTCAATGTGCTCTTTGAGCATTGTGTTGTCTCTTCTCCCCCACACGGAGCTGTGTAGCAGACATCATCTCCCATGGCAAGAGATGAACCCAACTGGAACTTGGGTTCATTTTTACTTCTGGAATCACAATCACATTTTGTGGTTTCCCCTCAATATTGCTGCCTTGTTTTGTGTGGTTATGAAAGTGAAACCAGGGTGGAACAAAAATGAAATTGTCCCATCAGTTTTTGGCCAAAACACAAGGTGTGGAGTGCTGATGGCAACCAAAGATGGGAAGTGAGGCCACTTAACCCTCATCTCTGTGGGAAAATAAGAGAATTTGGCCTTCATCTTGGTGTGAAGGTGAGAGAGAATACTTCTCCATGTGAAAAAAAAGAGCATATAAGCAAAGTTCTAGCTCTTGAGTGAAATGGCTTCTGACTGTTCTTGGGTTTTTGATCATCTCTGCATTTGGGTTCAGGAATTCCAAGTAGTACCTGATGGGAGGAACTTGGTAAACTAACACAAGTGTGCCCAAACTAAAAGGCTGAATGGCTTAATGAATTAAATTAAATTCTCAGCTTCTTAGACACTGTTTTCCTGCAGATGCATAGGTAGTTTTGCATGGAAAGGAGCAGATTGGGGTTTCTTGGGTCAACAATGCAATTTCCATCTGCATTTGCCCCATCGGGGCTTCCTGGACCATGGATGGGGAGCCCAAGGCTGAGCTTCCTCAACAATGCCCAACTCTGCCTGTTTGCCACCATCTTTTTTTGCCATCTCTCCCCTTTTGTCTCCCTTTAGACAAGACATCTGTGCTCCTCCACAGTCTGATCCTGTTACCCATGTGCATCCCTGGTGGAAGCAGGAAGAAAAACCCCTTTAATCCTTTACAAGGGGAGGGAGGGGGGGGGGCTCTGGTGTTTCCGTAGTTTTAAGGAAGTGGCTGAAGTTCCTCTTCATTGATTCTCCTCCCCAAAAAATGTGACAGATGGACCTTTTTCCTTTTAAGGACAATAACACTGGTTTCCCTTTGCAATAAAATCAGGAGTGGAAGTGAGAAGTCAGGCAGGGGGAAGGGGCAGGTCTTCCCAGCTCTGAATGGGTGGGGATGTTATTTGCAACATAGTCAATTCTCAGCTAAAATAAACTCAAGTTACAACATTTCCCTTGAAGAAGCTGCTTTTGTTTGCTTAGATATTTTTTTTTCAGCTCTGTTGCTTAAGACAGCAATTAGGAATTGTGACTCTCCTTAATTTGGTGGGGAAAAGTTGATCTAATTCAAACCCAGGGTGGTTTTGAGATAGTCTGATTGAGTCTAGATAACCTTGATTGAATCTAGGTAAGCACAATGCTCAATTCTTCTTGACAATCACCTTCAGACCTCCAAAATATCTTGGTTTCTTGTGGATATGTCAGAATAGTTTTCATCCTGGACTCTAAAGAGCCATTTTCCCCAGCAGTTAATGGGGTCCTTGTGCCTGACACTTGGCACCAGCTTCACTCATTAGCTGAGAACAGGTAATGTGTCCCTCTGGGTGGTAATTGCCCATGCTGTTGGTGAGCCAAAAACCAACTTTATCAACCAGTAATGTCTTTTACAAATCATCCGTGGCTGCAAATGGTTCGATAAATTTGAACCTTTATTTTTTTTCTAATAAACTGAATCTCCCATTTCTTGTTACAAAGTGCTTCATCTCCTCTTTCAGGATGTTAATTCAAATGCCTTGTTTGGCAGTCAGTTAAACTACTCCATTTTTTTAAGTGGTACAGCTCCTGTTTCTCCCCTTGCTAAACCAGTTTTGGTGTTCTCACCGGGCACTTGAGCTCTGAAGTTAACAGGGGAGAAAAAGAGTAACTGGGTGGAGGCTGTTGAGATGTTTCCAGGGTAGACCACAATCCTCCTTTGCTTCCTAATGGTGCATTTATGGGCTCCTCTGTTCTTCCCCTTGGTCCAGGTGAAAAGAGGGAAGATAAATCTTACCCTGGTCCAACTGATGATTCTTGCACCTTTGTGCAATGAGGTGGTAGAAGTGAGAATGATGGACATGGTCTCACACAACCATCTCAGTGTTACTGATCTGTTTCACCCCAGTCACCCATTTCTCTTTTGGAGAAAGGGTTTTTTTTCCAGAGGTCTCTATTCCTTGGAGGCTGACTGGAGGAAAGGCAGAAGGTTTTGCTGACATGGACAGCCACAGGGTTGCTCACTGGTCAGTAGGAGCTAAACACTTTCCCATGTGCTGAGGAAGCTATTTGGAAATGGCTTCCTGTAGCATCTGCACATTCTTTGGCTCTGTTTTAATGATGGTATATTTGTGATCACACTACTTTTTCTTTTTCCCCTCCCCCTTCCTCTCCTTGTCTTTACAATAGAGTTCTTGGGAAAATGAGAACGAGGTCCATGAGCTGCTCTGAGGCCAGGAAAAGGGCCAAAACCAGCCTTGTTCCTAAATACTTTGCTTGTGCTGCCAAAATTGTTGATTTAATCTTTTGGTATCACACACTCAGTATTTTTCTGTGGTTCATACCCCTCTGAGGGTATCATACTCAAGCCTTTTGGAGGAACTTCATGTTCAGCTTAAGTCAATAATCCATTCTTTTGATAAGGTAACCCCCAAAGCTGCTAGTCTTGATCCTTCCCTACACTCAGCCATACCAGAGCACTCCCTACTTGTGTATCTTTTAATTATTTTTTTCTTTACCCTACAAGTCTAGAAGAATGGAGATGATCTGTGTACAGCAGTAGAGGTGTCTAACATTTCTCAGTGTCCTAGGATGGCTTTCCTTCTCCTGAACCAGCCAGGATTCCTCCCTCAAAATCCCATATCAGCAATGCAACATGAAATACTATGGATTCTTTTGTCATTGTGGTTGGGTCGTGGCAGAATCACAGAATGTTTTGAGTTGAAACCTTCAAGATCATCCAGTTCCTGGGCAGGGGCACCTCCCAGTGGGCTAGGTTGCTCCAAGCCCCATCCAATCTGAGCTTGAACCCTTCCAGGAATGGGGCAGACACAGCTTTTCTGAGCTACTGACTGCTGTGTCTTCAAAGGATTCCTGGAGATGAGATGGCTTGTGCTCTTTTCTTGGAAGAGAGGAGATTTAGACTGGATCTAAGAAAGAAGTTGTTTGCTGTGAGGGTGGTGAGACACTGGAAGAGGTTGCCCAGAGAGATTGTGGATGCCCCCTCAGTCCCTGGAGGTGTTTAAGGCCAGACTGGATGAGGCATTGAGCAACCTGGTGTAGTGGGAGGTGTCCCTGCCCATGGCAGAATGCTTGGAACTAGATGATCTTGAAAGTCTTTTCCAACCCAAACCATTCTATGACTCTATGAGTTTTGGCTTTTACAGAAAACAGACTTGCAGCATCTCAGGTCTGTAGAATTGCCGTGGGAATAGTTGAACATGGCATTTAAATTGAGTTGCTGGGTGCTGAAGCAGGGGGAGAAGAAGGGAACTGGTCTTTCTGATCAACATTTGTTAAGTGTAAGAGAAAGGAAACTGATTGCTTTGTGATTTCACAACACTAAGGGTTTCAGCTGCTCTTCCCGTCTCACTTCTGCAGTGATGCCAGGACTTCACAAACATCTCAGGGTAGGAGGAGTTGGTTTTGGTCTCATTTGCCCTGCCTCCTGCCTGGTGTCACTTGATTGTGCAGAAGTGAGCCTTTTGGTCTCACTGGGTGACCAGTTTCTGTTTGAGAGCTGGTGCAGATGGAGAAGTCTCCCCTTAGAGTTGCTCCCTCAGTTTAGCTTTGACATCTGCTGCTCTTCCTCTCATTCCAAAGTGTTTCTGAGCCCCAGATTTTCCACTGACTGTCTGGAGGAGGGAAAAAAAATAAATGGAAAGGGATTATATGACCCAATCTTAAACTTAATTTTCATTTACCAAACTCTTCTGACTAGAAAATGTCCATAGAATGTGTCCATGAATTCCATTAAGCTTCTGGTTATGGACCCAGGGGCTTTGGTTTTCCCATTGGCTTATTTTAGTGTGGTGGATGAGCTGCAGATGACTCAGTGTCACCTTGGTGAGTTTGGAAGATGGAGGTGAGCAGTTCAGAGGGGCTTTTCCAAGTCTATCTGCTGTAAATACTGTAGCTATAAACACTGTAGTTAGAGCTGCTGCTGCTGTTCCATTCTTTTACTCCATCCTTTTACTCCAAAAGCTCCATCCTTTTGCTGTCCTTTTAGTTGCACAGAGCTCTCCTGGTGAGCAGCAGGTAAGAGGTAACTCTCTACCATGCTGTGGCTTGGTTCTTTTACTCCATCCTTTTACTCCAAAAGCTCCATCCTTTCATTGTCCTCTTAGTTCCACAGACCTCCCCTGGTGAGCAGCAGGTACGAGATAACTCTCCACCATGTAGGTATTGAAGAAATAAATCATCTGAACTTCTTAATTTTCAAGGAGGGCCTCAGTTTGCTTTCATTTTTTCCTCTATCCTTACCAGTTTCACATTTTTATTTAATTCTTTATTGTGTACTGGAGCCATTTTAAAGCCAGGAGTGTGTTACTTTGGGATTTTCCATTCCGTTGGCTTTAATTTCCATGGCAAAGCAAGCTGTGCTTGCTCACTTTCTGAGGGTGTATTTGTACCTGAAGTAAAGTTGTTTCCCAGGATAACAGCTCAGATAGTTCACCTCTTCCCATCCCTTGCTGGTGTTACAATGACCCTGCTGCAGGAAGAAAGTATGATTAAAAAGGCTCTAAATTGCAAGTGAAGCATCTTAATGCTGCTAAATTACCATCAAAATTGCCATATTGCAGAGCCTCATTAAAAGTGGTCGTAGGTGTGTTACATAAAGTGTTGATGGAGAAGGATGTCTGTAACCGAGCTCCTCGGGTGCTACAATAAAACCCAGGAGACAGTAGGGGGAGAGAGAACCACGAGGAAAAAACAAACCCAACCAGGGCAGAGCTGGAGGAACCTTTTTTCCAGTTCCTGCCACCCAAAGCCCTGGGGAGGGATTAGTGTGTGGGGAGGGGGGGTTTTGTTTATCTTCTGGTGGTGCAAGAGGGAAGTTTCAAAATTAACTTCACTCATTGTTCCTCCTCTTGGTCTTACAATGCATCATTAGCAGGTACAGCTGCAAATAGATGTAACAAAGTGTCCTGAATCTTCTTCATGCTGTTGGGTGCAATCCCTTGAGCAACCTTCCAGAGTTATCCTTTAAAAAAAATATCAGGTTGCTTGTCTTGGAATCTTAAATCCTCCCTCTCCAAAGCTCTATTGTTTCCAGCAGTTTCACAGTTGCTCCTGCTGTTGGTTAGCCCAGCAAGAGATTCCATCAGACTCTTGGAACCATCATCCCCCATTTGCTTCAGACTGTGTGTAGGATTAAATTGATCACCCCTTAGATCTCTGCTGAATGGAGTAAGGCAATCTGCAGTGTTGGGAGAGGCAGGAGGGTCATCTGCTGAGTGCTTTGAACTGGGTTTATCAGTGTTTAATTATTTCTATGGGCTGGGAAGGCACGTAGCTGTTACCTACAATCAGCCCAACGCACCTCAAACCTGGGTACCAGCTATAGATGTGTTCCCAGTAGCATGTTCTCAATTTCTCATTACTTTCTGCCTTTGGAAGGAGCAATGTGACCTCAGGTACCCTGATTCAGACAACATCTTTGGTGTGAGATCTATATTTAACTCACCTTTATAAAGTAACCAGGGGATGGTTTCCTCCACCTTTGCTCTTGACCACCTCTGAGTAGGGTAGTGAACCTATCTAGCTTGGCTGTATCCAAATTTCCCAGTGTGGTGCTGTGTGCAACATCATTCTGCTCCATAGAGAGGGAACTAACTTCTGACAAACGTTATTTTAGAGTAGAAACCTTATTTCTAAGAGAAAATTCTTGGAGAAAAGGATCCTGGTGCAATGAGTGCATGATGCAGAAGTTCCAGTGCTGACCTGCTGGCTACAACTTGCAACATTACTCTGGAGCTTTCAAACAAAAATATGTCCTTCAAAAAACCCAAGATAATGAAAAAAATACCTCCTAAGACTCAAAATCAAATATAATCCTGCTCAGTGAAAGAGCTGTGTCTCTTACTGTGGAACAGAAGATGAAATGAGTGAGCAGTTTATTGTACTGTTGTGGTTTCCATCTCTGATCATCATGTTGAGCAGAGCCTTTGGGTGAAGCTGCAGATATTTTTGCTCTCAAACCACTGCACCTGACCCAGCAGTTATCTGGCCTTTTAAAGTCAGGCTCTGAGGAAAGGGGGAGAAAAATTTGCTTTGGGTTTGGTATTTGATGTTTCAGGAACTTCTGAATTACAGATATGAGGTGGGAGTTACCACGTGTTCCTCATATTCTAGCACAGATAGAATAGTTTGGGTTGGAAGGGACCTTAGAGATCATCTAGTTCCAACTCCCCTGCCATAGACAGGGGCACCTCCCACAAGATCCACTGACCCAAACCTCTGTGGGAATCATTGAATGGTTTGGGTTGGAAGGGACCTTAAAGATCATCTAGTTCCAACCCCCCTACAAAGGGCAGGCTGGCACATTTCTAGAAACAAAAGGACACTGATATCTCCTGTGTCTTCCATATGGGGAGGGAGTACAACATGTTCCATTTAACAAGAACATGCAGAGCAGAAGGCATCCTGGGGGTAATCTTTTCCATTAATGGGGTTAAATATATGGGATTTTTGTGAAGGATGTTCTTGCTCAATGCAGAAGGGATGGGCTAGGTGGTCTTTGTAGGACCCTTCCAACCCTATGGCTGTAAGAGCTTTAACCAACCCTCCTAGTGGGTGCTGGACACCAGGGCATATTTTTCTTAGCTGCCTTTTAACTTTCCATCACTTGTAGGTCTCAAGAACACACCAAGATATAAAATATAATAGTTCCTTTTGCTTTATCTTTTTTTTTTTGCAACCTAGAATAACTCACGGCTGTGCAAAAATGAGGAGCCTTCACTTTTATCCGGTTGCCCATCTCTTCCTGTGGATCCCAAACGGGCTGTGGTGTGTCTGGTGGCCGCTGAGGGGCAGCGCTGGCCGGGGAACAGCCCTGCTGAGGACCCAGCTCTGTTTCCGTGGTGGGGAAAGGCAGCAAACCCACCTATCACTCTGCTGTTCCCAACCCTTCCATCCTGGCCCCCTTTCCCATCCATTTTTTAATCCATGTTATGTGGAATTTGGGTATTTGAAGTGGAAACCTGCTGCCTGTCTTGCCCTTTGGGAGCAGGGATGCTGGCAGCTATGGGACCAGATTGATGCCTCAGCAGTTTAAACTGGGAAGAAGCACTCTCTGTACTGGGTGATCAGGTACTAGTGGATTTAGGGTCCCACATCCTTGTGTTGGGCATTTATAGCATATCTAAAGAGAGTTTTGCACCAAAATGGTTTGTCTTGGACTGGATTTAAGCCTCTTTATCCACACTTAATGTATAGGAAATCCCAGAAACAGCCCTGGAGGAGTTTTGTTCATGAGAGCTAAGCTGTGCTTAAAGCTTGCATTCATTTAGTGACTTCTGCATCCATTTTTAGTCGGGGCAGCACAGCTTCTTGGACAGTGGAGACTTTGTGGGGGAAGGAAGACAGACTCTTGTGGTTCTTCTTTTTTTTTTTTTTTTTTCTTTCTCTCCCATTAACTTGTCCAATTGGGAATTGCAGCCCTTTAATTAAAGCAGTGCAGCACGGGCTGGCCCTGAGGTTCTATTCTAAGGCTGTTGCACTCACATCTGGTTTTGGGTTAAACTTGGCCGGGTTGAGGTTAGTCACTGCTATTGTCTGTCTGAAAAGCAGGAGGAACCAGAGAATCAATCACTGGGGCTCCATCCCAGTGAGCACCAAGGGGATGTTTTACCTCCCTCTTACTCCGAGCAGGGGCTACAGCAGAAATGTCTCCATCAGAGACCACTGGAGTTGGCAGCTTGCCCTTCCTGAGGAACACAGGGAGCCAGGAGCAAGGCACAGCAGTGAAAGGATTTAATTAACCAGCATATGGAGAGCTAAGGAGAGCCCTAGACTCGGCTCAGAGCCACCACGGAGAGCTGGAGGGCTGTGATGACAGCCTGGTCCATCCCCCTGCTGGTGTTGAAGTCTGAGCTTCCCCCCTCCTCCCTTTTGCATTTTGTTCCCTCTGTAAATGGCTTGGTGTCAACTCCTCCAGGAGCAGTGGGCAGGCTGGAATGCTGTGGGCAGGAGCTCAGAGATCTGTGCTTCTATCATCAGATGTTTTGGTCCATGAGGCATTTGTTTGGGTTAAAACCAGGAAAAAAAAGGTGCCATCTACAGTACCAGATATGCTGTAGATGGCTGAAGGACACAGAGGTGATGGGGAGAAGTCATTTATTTGGGTTCTCCCCATCTCAACCAAGGACTGGACCTTGGAGAGTTATTTTGGTGGTTACTGGATGGTGAAACATTGGAATGGGCTTTCCAGAGAGGTTGTGGATGCCCCCTCAATCTCTGGAGGTGTTTAAGGCCAGGCTGGATGAGACATTGAGCAACCTGATGTGGTGGAAGGTGTCCCTGCCCATGGCAGGGGGATTGGAGCTAGATGATCTTCGAGGTTCCTTCCAACCAAACTATTCTATGATTTTCAGTAGAGGAAAGGCTGAGGGATCTGGGTCTCTTTAGCCTGGAGAAGAGGAAACTGAGGGGTGACCTTATTCATGTCTATAAATATGTAGAGGATGAGTGTGAGGAGGATGGAGCCAGGCTCTTCTCAATGACATGCAATGGGTGCAAGGTGGAACACAGGAGGTTCCACAGAAATATGAGAAAAAAACTTTGTCAGGGTGAGGGTGACAAAACAATGTCCCAGGCTGCCCAGAGAGTTTGTGGAGTCTCCTTCTCTGGAGACATTCAAACCCCACCTGTGTGACCTGATCTGGGTGTTCCTGCTCCAGCAGAGGGGTTGGATTAGATGATCTTTTGATGTCTTTTCCAATCCCTGATAATCTGTGATTCTGTGAGTGGAGATAAAAGTTTAGATTGTCACTTAGAAGTGTGTATTCCACAGTCGAAGTGCTGAGGAAGGTGGGTAGTTCCTGTAAGCACTCTCAACTACCTTCATTATGTGCAGGAACAATTTAAGAAGGAGATTCTAAGGATTGCAATGGCTGTGCTGAAAGCAAACTGGTGTTGCCCTCAGCCAGGCTGTCCCTGAGCACAGAAAGCTTGTGTATCCGCCCCACTGACCCTGGGAACAAAGGATCCTCCTGAACCCAAACATGTTTGTGTTAATCCCGGCTGCTTCCTGGCGGCCAGAGAGAGGAAACAGAGCTGCTACCTCTAACAGATGTACAGTGAGGAGATTACAGTGTGTGATTAAACACCCTCTCCATCACATCCTCCTCTCCACCAGCCCGGCCCCACGCATTAATGGCCTGTCCCAGGCTGCCTGCCAAGCCCAGGCAGATGTAACAGGCAGCAGATACTTCATCTCCTCCATCCATGCCTGCTTCAGAGCTGTTTGTTCATGCCAGGTCTTCTGCAAACACCCTCCCCCTCGCACCAAAAGCCTGGGCTGTGTTTGCTGGACCTGCCTGTGAGGAGGAATGGACTAGGAAGGAGACACATTAGAATGTTCACACCATCCAGAAATTATTAATTGAGCTGAAAAGGTGTCCAAACAGGCTTTTCCTCATCAGGTGAACAAGTGGATGCTGGAGGGTGAGATCATAGATTCATAGAATGGTTTGGATTGGAAGGGACCTTAAAGATCATCAAGTTCCAACTCCCCTGCCATGGACAAGGACACCTCCCACCACACCAGGTTGCTCAATGCCTCATCCAGCCTGGCCTTAAACACCTCCAGGGATTGAGGGGGCATCCACAACCTCTCTGGAGAGGTTGGGCAGCATCTTGGTTTGGGTGGATGGACAAACTTGCTTCTCAGCTGTTAGATTTTGGGTCTGGAAAGGGCTCCTTCCCTCTTTGTGTGGGTTTTAGGCACCGTCTTATGTTGCAGCAGCCAGTCTGAGAGCCAAGTGTTGTTCTTATAATAGAAATCATCCAGGCTGCTTGGAAAAAAAAATACCCATCCCTACTGTCTGTTTTGGTTAATTAATATGGTAATGGCAGAGTAAATTTCTTTATCCAACAAAAAGCCATTTCTAAAATGAAAAAAACCCCTGTGGAAACTGTAGAGGTCATCAGAGCTGTCATCACGTGAGGTGTGTGCAAAGCTCTCATCAGCCAAGCAGGTTGGATTGGAACAAGTTAAAATTGATAAAGGTTGCTTTTCTTTTCTTGGCAAGGGCTCTGGGACCTTGGTTTTGATACGGGAGCAGTTGCCTTTGTCTGAGTCATGGGCTTCCTCCCAGCTTTTGTGCAGAGAAGGTTTCTGTGAGTGCCAACAGTGAGCCATTGTCTTGGGTAGAACAAAGAGAAAAGTCACATCAAGTTCTTCTCATGGCACGTGTATTGTCCATTTTCTCTCCCCTGCCTCTGTTCTGGAGATGATGATGTAGCTTAGTCAGAAGCAGCAGCAGGTGGGTCCAGCACAAAGCCATGAAGATGATGGAAGGGATTGGAGCCTCTCTCTCCCTGCTGAGGAAAGGCTGAGGGAGCTGGGTCTCTTTAGCCTGGAGAAGAGGAGACAGAGGGGTGACCTCATTCATACTGATAAATAGGGAGAGTGTCAGGAGGATGGAGCCAGGCTCTTCTCAGTGATCTCCAGTGATAAGACAAGGGGCAATGGGTGCAAGCTGGAACATAGAAGGTTCCACAGAAATATGAGAAAAAACTTTGTCAGGGTGTGACAGAACAGTGTCCCAGGCTGCCCAGAGAGGGCGTTGGGCTCTCCTTCTCTGGAGACATTCAGACCCCACCTAGATGCCTTCCTGTGTGACCTGATCTGGGTGTTCCTACCCATGGCAGGGGGATTGGACTGGATGATCTCTTGAGGTTCCTTCCATTCCCTGACATTCTGTGACACTGAGAGTTAAGAAGCCTCAGGAACATCTTCTTGGGGTGCAATGGGGCAGGCAGTGTGGCTCATGCATCTTGGGAGGGATGCCAAAAATGCCTGGAGCTGTGATGGCTGTGATCTGCAGTGGTCACAACAAGGTGTGAGACTCCTATGTCTCCTGTCTCATCCCATCCCAATGCCCTTGGGAATCAGCCTCTCTGTGCCATTCCTTTTTTCTCTGAGGTAGGAGGCAACTGTTAGGCAAATATCAGCAGCCTCAGGTCAAGGGAGAGGTTTGTTTTGAGGTGCTGCAGTGGGCAAAGCAAGGATGGTGGTGATGGCAAAAGGAGAATGACTTTAGAAGGGCATCACTTCAAACTCAGCAGCAAAGGAGGCTCCTGGAGTTCAGTAAATGGGAATAGTAAGCTCCTGGCTGCAAAGTGTGCCAGCCCTTCTGGCTAAAAGCTGTTCAATCTTTGTTGCTGGCGTGTGAAAGTGGTTGTGTGTGGCAAGACTCCAGCAACTGCTTTTTAACCCTTGGTATGTGTTAAAAAAAATACCCCTTGAACCTAAAGCATTTTGAGTCTTGGGATGGTGAGGCCCCACCTAGAGTATTGTGTCCAGTTCTGGAGCCTTCAAGATAAGAAGGACATTGAGCTGTTGGAGCAGGTCCAGAGGAGGGACATGATGATGATGAGAGGGCTGGTGCACCTCCTGTGTGAGGACAGGCTGAAGCAGTTTGGGTTATTCAGCCTGTAGAAGAGAAGACTCAGGGGGGACCTCAGAGTGGCTTCTCAGTACCTGAAGGGGGCTACAGAAAGTCTGGGGTAGGACTTTTGAAAAGGTTATGTGATGGAAGGACTAGGAATAATGGATGTAAATTGGAAGAGGGTAGATTTAGGCTAGATATAAGAAAAAAATTCTTTCCTGTGAGGGTGGTGAGACACTGGTAGAGGTTGCCCAGAGAGGTTGTGAATGCCCCATCGATCCCTGGAGGTGTTTAAAGCCAGGCTGGATGAGGCATTGAGCAGCCTGGTGTAGTGGGAGGTGTCCCCCATGGCAGGGGGCTTGGAACTAGAATGACCTTTAGGTTCCTTCCAACCCAAACTATTCTATGATTCTATGGCATGTGGTCAGGTGTTGAGAATAAAAGGGAAGATTAATCCTCACTGGGGTACACGAAGGGCTCCAGGTCTGATAGATAAGAGACAGACCTGGTCTGGAAACAAAAGTATGCAAAGTTGTGCCTGTTTTAACAGCTTTAGCAGGAAAATGTAAGGTATGATGAATGTTCCTTAAGGATCAGTGGAATCCCAAGGCTTTTACTGCCCCTTAAAAGCAATGCTTGGCTGCCAATGAGTCCATTTGCAAGTGAGCAACCTCAAAATCCTCTGTTGAGGTTTTGGTGCATGGTCCTGTGTTTGGCTCTCCTCTTCCTATACACGTGTCCTGCTTCCCAGCAGGGACGAGAAGCCTTTAATTCTCCAAATGAAAGCATAAGCTGGAACCCATCTCCCAGTAAGCAAAAATACAAACCAGTCAATGTTTTGCACCCTCCCCCCTCCTAGGGCAGCTTCCTTGGAAGCTTTGGTCTTCATCCTGTTTGTCTGATTAGTGATCAAAAGAGTTTTGCTGCCTATGTGTGTCTTCAAGCAGTTACTTCTTGAATAAAAATCTCAATTCTTTATTAAAATAAAGTTAAGGTAGTGCCATCAGAAAAAAAAAATCTGCCTCTTTAGTCATAGTCCTTTGTTGGGCAAAGCACTTTTGCTGCTGCTCTCACCCTNCTGCCTACGTGTGTCTTCAAGCAGTTACTTCTTGAATAAAAATCTCATTTCTTAATTAAAATAAAGTTAAGGTAGTGCCATCAGAAAAAAAAATCTGCCTCTTTAGTCATAGTACTCTGTTGGGCAAAGCTCTTTTTGGGACCTTCTTGGTTTGGAGGGGATGAGGGTGCATCATCAGTCATGTGGGTTTTCCTGCCAGAGGGAGAAAGCCCCAACCCTCCTGAAAGTTGGGTTATGAAACCTGTACTTTTTTCAAGTTTGATTTGGATGTTTTCTCATTTTCCTTAAATTAAAGGAAAAAGAAAAAAAAACCTCTGATGTTTAACCCAAAATAGAATTATGTTTTCTTTGGCTGGGCAGCCAAGGAAATCAACTCTGACTCTAGTCTTAGTCCAAATTCCTTGCCAATGGTGCCTCTTCAGCTCTCCTGCTCTTCCAGCCCAATCTTAAAGCCCCTTTGCTACAGAGTTTACAAAAACAGGAGAATTCAATCACTTCCTCTTTGTTTAGCTCAGCTCTTCTGGCTAAATTCATAAATATTTGTTTGTATTCCTCCTCTGGTTTATGGGTATTTGTCCACATCCTGCCTCTTTTAATCTGTTTACTCACATAAAATGCTTTAACTTTATTTTATGAGGGTTTTAGGCAGCATCATGTGGTGCGTGGTGGAGCAGCTGCAAGACTTTGTTGCCCATGGAACTAGAAACCCTTTGTATGAAGGGGAAAGATTTTGGTTAAGGAAGAAATGGATTTTCTCTCTTCTATCACCATGGTTTTATCTCTGCAGCCTCCTCAGCAAAGCAACCAGTGAACCAGTTCCATGAGTTTTAGCCAAATTAGGATTTGCAAATTCATTTCATAGTTAGGTTCTTGTGACTTGCAAACTCCACTCCTTGGCTCCTAGTCTAGGCAGACCCAGTCTGGATGGAGAGTAGATGTCTCTGCCATCCTCAGCTGAGAACCTGCAGCAAGTTGGGGAAAGAGATGGCAATTTTTTCACTTCTTAATGGTCTTAACAATGCGCTGGGTCTTCTTGTTCTTTAAAATGTATTTTCTTCCTCAGGAAACGTGTCGGAAATGCCAGGGACTGTGGAAGGAGCACATGAACCTCACCTGTGAGCAGCTGGCAGAGAAGGATGACATCAAATACAGGACATCCATGTGAGTAAACCCTCCAACTCAGCAAAAATAGGGAGGTGAACAAACTCATAACAGCACTTTGGTGGGAAATGGGGTGAAACCCCCCCCCCTCATTCTTGTGACTCATAGAAGCCCCAGAGTTCTGCTGGGTGTCACTGCCTTCCATCAGGGAGGTTTTAGGGACCTCAAAAAGCTGAGGGGTCAGGAGGCAGCAAGGATGAGATTTCATTCTGTGAAAGATAACTTGGCAGGGAATCCAGCTGGTAATCTGAGGACGTGGGAGAGTTGTCACCAGCCCAGCCTGTTCCTCTGGTCCAGCCCAGTGTCTCACAGGCTGGCACCTTGTCCTTCTGAGAGGTGAGAAACCCCCAGTAGCATTGCTTGTGGGGAGAAAGGAGGTGTTGTGCAAGGGCTGAGGAAGGCACTGACTCACACCAAGTCATTATTATCCTTTGAAAATCTTGACTGGTGACAAAACACAATTTACTCAGTGGCTGCCTTCTGGCTTTGGGGGAGGGGATGGGTTTTCTTACAGAAGCTTGTCCCTGTTTCTGATTGGTTTGTAGAAACTGCTGCTGGACCACGTTTAAATCTTAGTGTTTCCCAGAAATCTTACCAAGGCTGACCTCTCATTGCTACAGAAAATGACCAAATTCTGTGCCTTTAGGGAATAAGGGAAGTTTCATCCATGGAGCTGTGTCTGGTGCAGTCAAATGGGACTTGCCCATGTTGCCCAATCCTTTCCCCTCTGATTTAGAGTCTGTCTGGCAGGAAGAGGAGCTGGAAATCTCCACCACATGGAGGCTGAATGACTGTTGCTTGCTCATCCTACAGTCCCTAATTCAGAACAAAATCCTTTTACTCTTTTGGTAGGGCTTTTTTTTTTTGTTTTTCTCTGCCACTCCTTTCCCTGTAGGAAAGAGGGAGGAGGAAGGAGTTGGCATGTCCCTAATAAGGAAAAAAAACCCAGAAAAATCAGTTGCAAATCCTTTAGCAGGAACTTTGCTGGGGATGGATGAGTCTTGCTGCCTGATACAATAAAAGCTTCCTTTTGAAGCCCTGTGTAAGGAAAGGGAAGCACAGCTGGAGCTTGGGACAAACTTCCTGCCTTGCTCAAAGTTTCCAAAAAAAAAAAAAAGAAATGCTCAGCATCAGCAGCATCCTGTTGAGCAGCAGAGGGAAGAGCAGCTGCAGCTCAGAGGAAAGTCAATCTCAAGTTGGCTGCTTTTTTTTGTGATCTCTATTCTTAGCTTGAATGCAGGTCATGCCTGGTGTGACTGCAGAGAAGCTTTTGCATGGCTGAAAGCAGCAGAAATTCCCACCTCACCCTTCCCCACTCCTCCAGTTGTGCTGATGGAGCTGGGCTGTATCTTGGCTTGCTCCTCCAATCTTCTAAAACACCTTCCTGTCATCTCCCAAGTGTATATTGACTTTGCAGGTCCACTGAAAGTAGTTGGGTGGAGATGCCTGGCTGAGGAGATTCATTCCCTGCTGTCAGAGAACTGTGTTTCCCTCTGTGAAAATGCAGCCTCTTTGCTCCTCTGTCATCAGATTTCACTTCTGGGCCATGAATTAAATTGCAACGTGATCTCCAGCGGTCAGAAAATTTGCCCCCAGGATGACAACTTGTATTCTTAAATCTTTTAATTAAATGTCTGAGGCTTTCCTCCATTTCTCTGCCAAAATAGTATTGCCTCAAGCTCAGCCTTTGCACTGGAGCACGTGTCACTGCCAGGGTGTCTCATGGGGACAAAGACTCTGCTTTGTCCTGGTTTCCCATTTGTGCTCCTTTGGATTAAAACCCTTCTCTTGAACCTTCAAGTAATAAATACTGGGAAAATGGAATTTTAAGCACAAGGGGGAAAGCCCAGTCTCTGTGGGGAAAGATGTGATTATTTTTCAGTGGTTGATTTAAATTTAACCAAAACCAAATCTGGAGTGTAGCAGCCAGATATGGGGGATGGGGAGAGGGGGAATAATATATGGTTGTGGCAACTTTATAGCTGGAGCAACAGGCAAGCATAAAACTAGCAGATGGCAGCCAAAGGTTTGCTTTTCCTGAACTTTATCTTCTAAGCTGTATTTCTCTGCAGCCAAATCAAGCATCCATGTGCCCTTTGGCTTTTTGACTTGTGGCTTAAATCCCTCCCCAGACAGAGCCTGGCACTGCAGCATCTTGGCTTGTGTGGAAAGCAGGATGGAGTCTGCAGCACGCAGACAGTGCTTGACTTCCTTTCACTCAGCTTCTTTAGTTGCCATGGGTTGGCTTCCAAATGGAGCTGAGCCCAGACCTCCTTGGAACAGTGGTGGACCATGGGGATGTTGTTGGAGAAACAAGGGAGAGCTGTTGGGGGGGAGAGGGGAGTGTTTAAAGCATCACTGGGGTGGCATAATAATAATTTGACTGCAAGCATCCCTTCTCTGGTGCTTGGGCTGGGGGTCTGTTGGGGATGGAGGTTGGAACTAGATGATCTTTAAGGTTCCTTCTAATCCAAACCATTCTATGATGACCCCACAGAGATGAAATCTGGCAGAGTAGAGTTGCTGTGTCTGGCTCTTGTGCCTTCAGCACAAGAAGGACATGGGTTGTTCAGCCTGGAGAAGGCTCAGGGGGGACCTCAGAGTAGCTCATCAACACCTGAAGGGGACCTACAGAAGGGCAGGGGTAGGACTTTTTAATAGTATGTGTGATGGAAGGACTAGAAATAATGGATGTAAATTGGAAGAGGGTAGAAGAGGCCTCATAAAGATAATGCTGTACTTCTCAGGTTGGGTAGATTTATCAAAGCAGGTCTTGAATGAGCTTCTGACTCTCATTTCTTGTGAAAATACTCTTGGTAAGTGTGCTCCTTGGACAGTTTCACTGCAGTTTAACTAGACAGGTTTACTGTCAGTTCCAGACTGGTTTGGAGCATTATGAGGGGGTACTTTATAGTAACTTCTCAATACCTTAAGGGGGTTACAGAAAGGCTGAGGTAGGACTTTTGAATAGAGTCCAGGATGGCAGGATTAGGAGGAATGGATGCAAATTGGAAGAGGGGAGATTTAGGCTGGAGAAAAGAAGGAAGTTCTTTGCTGTGAGGGTTGTGGATGCCCCCTCTTTCCCTGGAGGTGTTTAAGGCCAGGCTGGATGAGGCACTGAGGAACCTGTGGTAGTGGGAGGTGTCCCTGCCCATGGCAGGGGGGTTGGAACTAGATGATCTTTAAGGTCCCTTCCAACCCAAACTATTCTGTGATTCTAATAGAAACGTTCTATGATTCTATGACATAGAGCAGGGCAGGCTTAGATGAGACATTTGAGGGGGTGTTCTACCCCATGGAGGTGGTCATTGAATGAGGGTTGAGCTTGCAGAGGCTCTGGGCTGCCTGGTGTGGTGCAGGATGTCCCTGCTCACTGCAGGTGGGTTGGACTGGATCACCTTGGAGGTTTCCTTCCAACCTCTTCAGGCATTGTATCTTTCTCTCGTATTTGCAGAGAAGAGAAGATGACAGCTGCCCGCATTAGGAAGTGCCACAAGTGTGGGACTGGCCTCATCAAATCCGAGGGCTGCAACCGCATGTCCTGCCGCTGCGGCGCTCAGATGTGCTACCTCTGCCGGGCCGCCATCAACGGCTACGACCACTTCTGCCAACACCCCCGCTCCCCTGGGGCTCCCTGCCAGGACTGTGCCAAGTGCTCCCTCTGGACTGATCCCACAGTACCTGCTCTCTCACAGAATCACAGAATGGCAGGGATTGGAAGGGACAGCAAGAGATCATCTATAGTCCAATCCCCCTGCTGGAGCAGGAACACCCAGATCGGGTCATGCAGAAAGGTGTCCCGATGGGGTTTGAATGTCTGCAGAGAAGGAGACCCCACACCCTCTCTAGGCAGCCTGTGCCACTCTTCTGTCACCCTCACCCTGACAAAGTGTCTTCTCATCTTTATGTGGAACCTCCTGTATTCCAGCTTGTACCCACTGTCCCTTGTCCTATCATTGGATGTCACTGAGAAGAGCCTGGCTCCATCCTCCTGACACTCACCCTTTCCATATTTATAAACATGAATGAGGTCACCCCTCAGTCTCCTCTTCTCCAAGGTAAAGAGACCCAGCTCCCTCAGCCTTTCCTCAGAAGGGAGATGCTCCAATCCCTTCATCATCTCTGTGTCTCTGTGCTGGACTTTCTCCAGCAGTTCCCTGTCCTTCTTCAACTGAGGGCCCCAGAACTGGACACAATACTCCAGATGTGGTCTCACCAGGGTAGAGAAGAGGGGAAGGAGAACTTCTTTCCACCTACTGACCATGCCCCTTCTAATACACCCCAGAATGCCACTGGCCTTCTTGGCCACTTTTGTGAATGATTCTCCCCCTGATCTCCATTACCTGTCCTTGCCAGTGCATCAAAAGAAATGCTTTCCACTAGAGGAAAAGAGATGGTTTTTAGACATCACAGTTTTTGGGTTATTTTTTTTTCCTTCCTTGTGCCAAGGCAGCTAAAAAACACCCTGGGAAGCCTCCATCAGCACAGAGTCACATCTGACTGCAGCTTGGAAGGAGCTGCTGTTGCTGTAGGGCAAAACAGCTCCTGTTAGACAAGGGCTTTGTTTGGAAGTGCTCTGAGAGTTGTTAGAGGGAGCAGGGCTGGTGGGGGGGAGGTGTTTACACTAGGATTATTGGGACTTTTTCCCAGTTGTGCAGCTGAGCTGCCATTTGGCTTTGTGTCCAGAGGCAAAGGGAGTCATGTCTTTTTAGTGCCTGGATCTCACCAAAGCCCCTTCACATAGAGAAATGAAAAAGTGCCTGCCAGCAATGGTTATGGTTGGGTCCATTCTCACAGCTGTTAGCAACAGCTGCAAAGGGAGAATTAAAGTATGGTCTGAGCTGGGAGGGAAGCTCTGGTGACTTCATGTGGCTTGTAGCTGTGAAGAGCATGGGAAAACTTAGTGCAGCATCTCTGTCAATAGAGCTCTTCTCTACCAGAAATCAGCACGGAGCGTAGCTTGGAGTTGAATTTCACGGTTCCAGCCATCAACGTGGATATAGATCTGCCCTCCCAGAGCTTGTTTTTCTCAACACTTCTTTGTCTTGGACTCCTGCAGCTTAGTGCCAGCCACTCTTTCTGCAGGTGATACACAAAATCCTGCATTTTCATGAAGCCAAAGGAAAAAAAAAAACCACTGTGAATCTCTCCCTCCTACCTGTGGGCATCTCCCAGCAGGATCCCAATCAGCATGAACTTCCCTGCCTTATCCTGTCCATGTGAGGTGTTAAACTAAGCAGAGACAGCTCTGTCTGGGCACCCCTGTGGTGTTTCTAACACCTGGCTTTGCTCTCCTTGGATTTTTCTCCCACTCTTTCCCCTCTTTTCCACCAGGATGCAATAGTCAGGGCTCAGCAGCGCCGGCATCCTTTGTTCCCACCCGGCTGCTGATTGTGCTGGGTGATGGCATTTGTTCAGAGCCAGAGGAAACATGAGGCCTCTCAAAAAGCTCCCACTGTACTTGAAAATAAATAAATAAATACACAGCACAAAGAGGTCACTGTCACCGGGCCATTTCCAGCTCTCCAATTAACCAATGTTGTGGCAAAGCAAAAATTTCCCACCGTCAGCAGAGAGCTGGCACTGCCTGCTCTTTTTTTTTTTGAAGGGGGGAGGAGGTTTTTGGGGTTTTTTTTTTCACTGTGGAAGATGATTGGGGAATTGAAGTTGGGTGACTGGCCTTGCTGCAGTGCAAGTAGCAATGTGAAACTCAACCATTGGCTTCTAAGGGTGAAGTGATACCTTTAGGTGTTGTCCCCTTTCTAAGGGTCTTGGTGGCACTGTCCTGGTGTCATCTGTGTGAGGTATAAGTGAGATTGAATATGGTAGATGTGAAGGAGGATCAAGGGATTGATCAGAGGACTGGAGTCCCTCTTCTGTGAGAACATTTTGAGAGAGTTGGGGTTCCTCAGCCTGGAGAAGAAAAGGCTCCAGAGAGACCTTACTGCAGTCTTTCAGTATTGGGAACCCAGAGGAAAGATGGGCACAGGCTTTGTAGCAGGGCAGTTTGCAATAGGACAAGGATTAAGGTCCATTCCCTGGAAGCATTCGTGGTCAGATTGGACAGGGGTCATCTTGAGAGTCATTGTTTAGGAGCTGGTGTCCCTCTTCCTGGCTTTAAAGCAAAATTCCAGGTTTCTTTAAACTGGGGAAACTTTGTTCTTTTCCAGACGTGTTTCCAAATGTTTGCCAAGTCTGAAATGATTCTTCTGAAAGTATAAGTAAAACTCACTCATTAGCTGGGGTTAAAAACTAAATTGAAGACAGTCCTTAGGAACTGGCAGCATCTGGCAGTCTTCAAGAGAGCAAAGAGGATGCTTCAAAATGGATGTAAATTGGAAGAGGGGAGATTTAGGCTGGATCTAAGAAAGAAGTTCTTTGCTGTGAGGGTGGTGAGACACCAGAATAGGTTGCCCAGAGAGGTTGTGGATGCCCCCTCAATCCCTGGAGGTGTTTAAGGCCAGGCTGGATGAGGCACTGAGCAACCTGGTGTAGTGGGAGGTGTCCCTGCCCATGGCAGGGGGGTTGGAACAAGATGACCTTGAAGGTCCCTTCCAACTCAAACCATTCTATGATTCTATAAAATTTCCCATAATAAAAGGTTAGTGAAAACCTTGTCCCATAATCAGCCTCCAGCCTGATTTAAAAGCATCACTGCATTATTTGCTGGCTCCAAGACAAGCTGCAACCAGGCTGTGGGCAGCAGCTTTCAGGCTGGAATCATTTAATCACCACCTTTCTTCCAGAGCTCTTCACTGCCCTGCACCCCTGGAGGGTCCCAACACGGGCCAGAAGACGTTATCACTAAGCTGCTTGGCCAGAAGTCCTAGAACAGAATCATAGAATAGTTTGGATTGGAAGGAACCTCAAAGATCATCAAGTTCCAACCCCCCTGCCCACTAGATCAGGTTGCTCAGTGCCTCATCCAGCCTGGCTTTAAACATCTCCAGGGACTGAGGGGGCATTCACAACCTCTCTGGGCAACCTCTTCCAGTGTTTCACTACCCTCATTGTAAAGAGCTTCTTTCTTAGATTCAGCCTAAATCTCCCCTCTTCCAATTTGCATCCATTGCTCCTAGTCCTGCCATCCTGGACCCTATTAAAAAGTCCTACCCCAACCTTTCTGTAGCCCTCTTCAGGTGTTGATGAGCTCCTCTGAGGTTCCCCCTGAACATTCTTTTCTCCAGGTTGAACAACCCCAGCTCCTTCAGCCTGTCTTCATAAGGCAGTTGCTCCAGCTCTCTCATCTTCTTGTCCCTCCTCTGGACCTGCTCCAACAGCTCAATGTCCTTCTTATGTTGAGGATTCCAGAACCTCGTGTGCCTTTTCTCCAGGCTGTGGCTTTTAGCTCGTTGCTGGCTGCAGGAGATGGGCTGATGCAACATTGCCAGGGGTGAAGTGGTGAGAATGTGCTCTGGGAGGCTGCTTTTTCCTTCATTTCTAAATATCTGTAGGAAATCCGAGGCTGATGTGGTGTGTTTTAGCCCCTCTCTACAAATCCATGATGCAATTTGACTAATCAGTTCTGACTCTTTTTGGTTAAACCTGGTTTTTAACTTAATACTCAACCCTGGACTATTAGTAATACTCCCTATTAGCTTTTTGGGTTTTTTTAGCTTTTTGGGGGGTTTTTTTTGGCTTTAAAGTTTAAGATGTTTTCAGTAAACTCTTGAAACGCTCCCAAATGCCCAATGCTGAAGTTCAAAGCAGGGAAAACTAATCGTTTTAAGGTGGTTGCAATTATCCCTCCCCCTTCCAGCATTTTCAACAGATGATGCTGAGTGGAGACTGTGTAAAACTTCTGATGCAGTGAGGGAAATGCATAAGAAGCACAGCCCAGCCTTTAGGATTTAGAGGGAGGGGGGAAAACACCCCTTAGTTTAGCTTGTTGGTTGTATTTATTTTCTTATCATGCTAGAAAATACCTTTAATCATAATCATACACATTTAATTCCCAGAAAGCCATCGAGATGGAGCTAAAATAACCTTGTTAAGGAGCTAAAATAACCTTGTTTAGGAGCTAAAATAGCTCTGTGTTTCTTTAAAACACCAGTGGGTGCTTCTTCCCTATCCTGCCCCCCCTTCCTTTTTCCTGCAGCACCGCAGATGCCCCATCCCAGTTGTCCCAGTTACACCAGCAGCCAAACCCACTTTTATCCCCAGCTTCCTGCTGCAGGGAGACAACCCGTGCCTGGTCTTGCTCAGCTTCTCCGCAGCCGATCTGGGAATGATTTGAAACCAAATCCTAGAGTTCTTTGGAAGCCTCAAATAAAAAAAAAAAATTTAAAAAAAAAAAAATCACTTTAAGTTTATTAAGAACGGCTGTGGCCACACGTATGTGGAAAAAGAAAGCAGGAAAAAAGGGGGAGGAGGAGGCTGTGGTGGGGAAGGAGCTTCTTTCCAAAGGAGAAAGGAGGAGTGGCACAGCCCAGAAATAGTTACCAGGTCTCTTGTTTTCCCCCCTTTTCAGGAGGCAGGCAGCCCTTTTTCCCATGACACTCAATAATTAAAGATAACGAGAAGCCTGCATTAGATAAAGAAAAAAAAAAAAGAGCTTTCAAAAAGCTTTGTGGATGGCACCTTTGTTCTGGGCAGAGGAGGTTTTATTTGGGGGAGAGGTTGTGTCTGGTGGAGCTTTTATCTCCTTTCCTGCTGTATTTTCTCATTCCCCGTGGGATGTTCATTTCTCCAGCAGCTTCTCCTGCCTTGCAGGGCTCTACAGGGATGCTGAATGTGGTTTCTCCTCACCAGGCTTTGTTGAAAGAGGAGGGTCCCTGCCATGAAAAGGTGCCTTTGCTTAGCAACCCAGCCTGGCTCTTTAGTTAATCCATCCACAGACCCAGCCATCCCTTCTGCTGCCATTGGCTCCCTGCTCTCTGCATTCCCTGCATTTAGGGGGAGAGGGCTGGAAGGAAAAACCTCCTCCATCCTTAAATCCTTTGGCAGGTCAGGGATCTCACACACTAGCCAGGGACCAGTGTTTGGGGGGGGGGGAGGTGTCCATCTTCCTACAAAGATCATCCTGCTGTCAGTTTTGGGGCAAAGCTCAGTCTTCCTGTTTTGCCACTTCAAAATGCAGCTGCTATTAATAACCAGCCTTGCTTCCTGCAGTGTTTTCAGATAAGGAGGGTGAATATTGAATACAACTCATCAATCCTTTTGCATTTTTCCTCTCTTGGCCCCCTCCCTTTCTCCCATCATGCAGCAAGAGCTCAGGCTGTAGCATCACCCTGCATTTTTCTCTCTCAGAGGGAGAAGCAAGTTGCAGCCATGCTCAAAAACCTCTCAGGCTGGCCAGTGCTGACCCCCCCCCTCTTCCCTCTAGGGCTTGGGAAAGGATTTCTTCTCCTTTTTCCTTTTCTTTCTTTCTCTCTTTTTCTCTCTTTCTTTCTCTCTTTCTCTCTCTCTTTCTCTCTCTCTTTCTCTCTTTCTTTCTTTCTTTTTTTTGCTGGAGGCAAAGCAGCTGACAGGAAGATGACTGTTAACTTGACAAGATAAATCCCTTCAATCCACACAGCCAGTGAACAGCCTATTAAAATTATAATCTAATCCTTTATTAAGGGACTCAAAGCCACTCAGGAAAATGGACACAAGGAGGCTTTTGAGATTCTGTTTCTCTGTGTGACATGGGATGGGTTTTTTTTGGGGGGATTTTGTTTGGGTTTTTTTTAACCACAGCAGCCAGCCATAAGTGTGCTAATGAAATCTGAATTCTCAGGGTGGATGTTTTACCCCTGGATGAATCTGTCACCTCTCACCAATGAACTGGGCAATCAGAAAAGCAGCCTTTGCTTCTCAAAGCTTTGGCAAAAATCACTGCTGTCTCATGGTGAATATTTCATAGAATGGTTTGGGTTGGAGGAGACCTTAAAGATCATCTAGTTCCAACCCTCAGGAGTAAGACTCATTTTTTTTTTCTAGTTCTCATCTTTGCTACTGCAGAGAGGTTCAATAATTCTGATGTTTAATGTTACATATTGACAGTGCAGGACTTGTGGCATCAGCTTTCCTTTCGGGATACCCTAAAATTATCCTGCTGTGCTCACATCATCCTTTTTTTTTTTTTCTTTTTTTTGTTCCCACTGGGATGTGGATTTTTTCCTAAGTAGGCAGCACAGTTCCATTCCTGCAGCATTCATTGCCTGCCAGATTTAATGCCAGCTTCTTAACGCAAGAAAAGGTGCACATTGTCGTGCATTTTCCTCCTCCTGATGTTAAAGGACACCAGTTTTTCAGCAACACTGACGCAAAGAAAATTCCAAGGCAAGGCTTGGTACGTGGGATTGAAGTTAGAACTATTTCCTAACCTTCCAGAGGGAGAGAATGAGTCCACTTTTTATCAGCAGAAAAGCAACAAAGCTGATAAGTTGTGCTCTCAGAGATGTGGCTTGTTGTGCCTCTGCTGTGATTTGCAGAGAACTAGTCAGGGACTTTTTTTTTTTTTTCTTTTGGCAGGATTTTTGCATCCAGGCTGTGTTGCAAGGTCTCCCTCCCCCTTTCCACCCTCTCAACCTTGAAGAGCAAGAAAGAGGGGATGGGATTGTGTAGGGCTCTCTGCTGCATTGAGGTGATGTGTTTTATGTTGCCCTGGTGAGATGGACGTCATCCTGGAGATCTGGCAGATGGGGGGTTGCTGCTCTGGGAGCTGCAGTAATTGAAGCCAGCATCACCTTGGGTGTGTGTGCAGCTGCTTGGGAGCCCCAAGGGCAGATGGCTTTGTCCATCTCTCATTAATGTGGAGGTCAGCTGCAGTTTAAACCCAGGGGGTCGAGCAGGGGCTTCAGGGGAGGGGTATTAGTGTGAGCTGCCTTGTTGGTGAGGCCAGTTCCTCACATTGACCAGTATCAACCATCAGGGTTTGTAGGAGCTGCATCCTCACAGGATGGTGGTGTCCCTGGAAAGCTATTTCAGAGGGTTAATTGCAGGCTAAAGACTGAAAATAAAAGCTTTTTTTTTTTTAATAAAGTTAGAATGGATTTTGAATGTTTCCAGGCTTTAAGGTGAGGTTTATGCTTTTGTGGGGGGAAGGAGATAGAGTGCTCTTGTTCTATTGAGGTTAAAATATGAGGACAGGCTGAAGGAGTTGGGGTTGTTCAGGCTGGAGAGGTGAAAACTCAGGGGGGACCTCAGAGGAGCTTCTCAGTACCTGAAGGGGGCTGCAGAAAGGCTGGGGGAGGAGTTTTTAATAGGGTTCAGGATGGAAGGACTAGGAGTAATGGATGCACATTGGAAGAGGAGAGATTTAGGATGAAGAAAAGAAGGAAGTTCTTTGCTGTGAGGGTGGTGAGACACTGGAAGATGTTGCCCAGAGAGTCTGTGGATGTCTCCTCAATCCCTGGAGGTGTTTAAGGCCAGGCTGGATGAGGCATTGAGCAACCTGGTGTAGTGGGAGGTGTCCCTGCCCATGGCAGGGGGGCTGGAACTAGATGATCTTTAAGTTCCGTTCCAACCCAAACCATTCCATGATTCTGACTTTTCACACAGCTTAACAAAAACCCTTGTCAGGTTCAACTTTTTCCAGTAAGGGGTAGCAAGGTGGGAGAGGTTGCTATCTCAACTTTTATCAGCATTGTGAAAAGCAGTCTGTAAAGACTTTGGGGCTGCCCTTGGAGAGCCCTACTTGGGCAGCAGAGGAGTTGGAGGGTGTTTGGTTGTCTTTTGTGGGTCGTGCCCAGGTTGTTTTCCAGGGAATGTTGCAATCTGATACCCGGGAGGGGATTAGAAGTTCTGGTTTAGTCTCAGAAGAGCCATTCTTCAGCAGTTTTTTATGGAGATAGATAGGCTGCAATTAACAGTCTGTGGAAGCAGCTTGGAGGGGAGGGTGGGGGGAGAATAAAAGCATGTCCTGGAAAGTCTTAATTTTAACCATTGACTCACAGAATAATAAAAGGAAGGGAAGTATTGGGTTTGATGGCTTTCTGCAGATTAAGATAACTCTGTTCTCCCAGGGAAGCCTTATCTGTTGGCAGGAGGAGGGGATGAGCTCCTCAGGCATGTGCAGGAGCCTGAGATTGGAGCTGGGAAGCTGTCTGGGCTTAAAATAATTTGAATGGATCTGCACACATGAAGGTTTTTTGGAATTTATTCCCAGAGCACTATTCAAAATCGAGGATATTTTCCACATCAGGAGTGTTCAGGAATAAATTTATGGGGTTTTGGCAGTACTGGAATTAGGAGGAATAAAGCAAAGCAGAATAATTGAGTTGTGGGGTATGTGGGGCTTGGGGTTTTCCTCCTGTCCCCTCTTTAGTGCCTGCTGATGAGCTGCTGAACCAATTCAAGTGCTTGTGTGTATGGAGATGGACCCAGAGTGCCTGACACAGGTGGTGTGTGTCATCCCACAGCTCCTCTCCTTGGCCATCTGCCCTCATCAGTAACATAAGGGTATAAACAGTGCCCTGGAGGCTCAGAGTGATTCTCATTTGTTTTCTGAAGGCACCAGGTAGGGTTTCATCCCAGTGGATGTGAAGCAGCAGCAGCTACAGCCCTACAGAGAGCAGGAGGACCTCTATGGCCATCCCTGCCCATCTGGCCAGGAGAAACATCTGCTGCCCAGCTCTAAAAGGGAGATGTCTCTACAGTTCTTTGGTGTGATGTTTATTCCCCAAATGCTGTTGCATGCTGTGCTGTAGTGAAAAAAAACTCTTTTTTTTCATGGCCATTCATGAGTGGACAGTTGATGCTGAGGCAGGGATTGATGTGAGTCTCTGGTTTCATAGGGTGATTCTCTGGTTTCAGTGCTGGCATGGCCTTGGGTAAAACCTGAGAGCTGCCTGGACCCTGTTGGTGACTGTGGCCTCCAGGCAAGCTTCTCCTAAGCTCAGAGGTTGTTCTTCTTGCAGGGCTTTAACTAGATCAAGGGAACTTGATGGACAAAGCTGGTGTAAATGCCATCTCTTCAGATAGCTGTAGCCACCTGAGGCTTCACAGCATTGTTGGGTCTCTCTTGAGAGAACTGAAGACTGAGAGACAGAAGGGTGATGAGACACTGGAAGAGGTTGCCCAGAGAGGTTGTGGATGTTCCCTCAATCCCTGGAGGTGTTTAAGGCCAGGCTGGATGAGGCATTGATCAACCAGGTGTAGTAGGAAGTGTCCCTCCCCAGGCAGGGTGGCTCTAGATGATCTTTAAGGTCCCTTCCAACCATTCTATGATTCATTCTTAAATTTCTGGCTTATCCTTGTGTTCCTGTTGAGCTACAGGTCTGAATATTCTTGCTACAACCTCTGCACAGACATTAAAGAAACATATTGCAATTTCTGTCCTCCTCAGAGTTACAGATAAGATCTAAATGGCCTCATCACGGCCCCATTTAGCTACTGGAGCCAAGATTTAAGTTGTGCTAATTCCAGCTGTTGGGCCAAAAAACCTCTAGAAGTGCCAGCAGAGTGTAAATATTTAATAGAGTGTTGCCATTTAAAAGATTAACAGCTCTCCAGCAACCCTTAGAGTGGGTAAAGCTGGGTTGGAGTTCTCTGGTTTCCATCAAGTCAATGAATTTTAGCCCTCATCTCCCTGGAAAGCTGATCTGAGCCTTTTTTAGGTTTCCTCCATTGAGTTACCAGGGCTCTGTGCAAGGTATTTGTGCTGCAGTGTCCTGTTGCTTGTGACTAAACCTCTGTCAACCCCAAATGAGGCCAATTCAGCTGAATTTGCCTTTTTGTTCCTGTGCAAACACAAGCTGGAAAGAAAAAAGCAGCTGCTGGGGTAGGAATTAGCCCACTCACTCTCTGACTCTGCTGTTGTTTCTAGGAAGATGATGAGAAGATCATCCAGGAGATACAGAAGGAGGCTGAAGAGGAGCAAAGGAAGAAAAATGGAGGTAAGTCACAATCTGGCCTTTGAGATGTGACCAGGAAACATCAGGAGAACATAAGATTTTCTACCTACTGATGAATATTTGGATCTTCATTGCATTCTTCCAATGGGTGGTTGCTTGCAGGCATCACCCAGATCTTGTTCCAGAGATCACCTTAGAGTTCCTCCTAGGTCTAGTTTTAAAAACCCATAGGGTTACCCCAAACCCCATCAGAAGGACACACTGATGGGAAGAGTCAACTTGGAAAGCTAATGCTGTGCTTTGTGGAGACTGGATGAGCAGTAATGCTTGAAGAACATGCTGGGGATGGAGGATGCTGGTTGCAAACAGATCAGGGACTGAGCTCTGTGAGGTTTTGTGGGATGACCTGTTCTTTTCTGTCCTCCCTCTGCAGAGAACAGCTTCAAGAGGATCGGCCCTCCTGCCGAAAAGCCCGTGGAGAAAATCCAGAGAATTGAAGTCATCCCTAGACCTGTCCCTCAGAACCTCCATCAACCCAGGATGCCCCCTTACCCCTTTGTGCACCCTCCCTTCCCTCTCCCCCCTGTTCGCCCCCTCTTCAACAACATCCCCCTCAACATTGGCCCCATCCCTGCCCCTTATGTCCCCCCTTTGCCCAACATGAGGGTGAACTATGACTTCCCTCAGATCAATGTCCCTCTGGAGCACAACTTGCCTATGCACTTTGGTCCTCAGCCTCGACACCGCTTCTGACCAGCTTCTAACACCACTTGGCATAGGATCACCACAGGCCAAAGCCACCCCTGGTAGCATCATCCTCCCCTCTCTGGGTTTAGCCATTTCCAAGGGGACCTGCTCTGATCTTCTTCACCAGATCTTCTCTGAGCTTTTACCACCCAACCTTCCAATCTTTACCACCCCAGGGCTTGCTGCTTCATTTCTATGGGGGGGATCTCTCCCTACATTGGGCATCTCCATCTTTTCATTTGACAAAGCCTGTTCTTTTGGCAGCTGTTGGGAGGAAAAGGGAGACTCTGTGGAGCACAGGGGTGCAGCCATTCCTTGGAAGCATCCCTAAAATCCCACCTTTTTTTTTTTTTTTTCTGGCCAGGGGCAAAGTGAGCCTTGAGGGAAGGGAGAGAAGATTTGGCACCTGAATGAGACCTTCAGGAGCAAGGGAACAGGACTTAACTGCCCCACTAGGTTGGGGTTCCCATGTTCTCCAGCTTCCCTCTAACTTGCTGCCACCTCCCAGCAGAAATAAATTGTCCAAACCTAAGAAAATTAGTACAAAATTGTTCAAACCCAAGAAAATTAGCATTTTTAGGACAATAAATTGTTCAAATCCAAGAAAATTAGTACAAAATTATTCAAACCCAAGAAAATTAGTATTTTTAGGACACTAAATTCTTCAAACCCAAGAAAATTAGTATTTTTAGGACAATAAATTCTTCAGACCCAAGAAAATTAGCATTTTTAGAACAACAAAATTGTTCAAACCCAAGAAAATTAGTATTTTTGGGACAATAAATTCTTCAATCCCAAGAAAATCAGTATTTTTAGGACAATAAATTCTTCAAAGCCAAGGANAAGAAAATTAGTATTTTTAGGACACTAAATTCTTCAAACCCAAGAAAATTAGTATTTTTAGGACACTAAATTCTTCAAACCCAAGAAAATTAGTATTTTTGGGACAATAAATTCTTCAATCCCAAGAAAATCAGTATTTTTAGGACAATAAATTCTTCAAAGCCAAGGAAATTAGTATTTGTAGAACTTCTCACCATGCAGGAAGAGTGAGGGAGGTGCAGCTGCCCCAAATTGTTGCTGAGATCTTAGTAAGGAAGCCTTGAACCAGCTTCTGCCTTGGGATTTTAGCAAGTAGCAGATGACTTGGACACTCTGATCTTTGCCTGAACTGGGCTTGTCCCCTTTGAAGGGCTGTTTTCTCCCCCGCCAATCCTCTGCCCTGAGGTGGATCCTTTTGCTTCTCTGGCTTCCCAAATTCCTCCCTGCTTCTTGGCAGCACTCCTAGAAGCACCTGGAGATTTATTTGCACCCTTTCCTTTCCACAGCTGCTTGGACAAATAACCATTTAGCTGTGGTGGAGCAACTGGGGAGTACTGGTGGAGGCAGTGAGGAACTGGGAGCAACCCCAGACTGAGCCCCTGTTGATCCATAAGGCATCTGGAACCTTCTGCTGCAGGAACTGGCTTCTTCAGCTCTGAAAATGGGGTTTTCAGCTTAATTGACTTTGGAAAAATGTGTTTCAGGAGGGGCCCACGTGAGGAAGGGAAGATTTAGGGAAAAACCAAACTTCCTTGGAAGAAGATGTGGGGTTGGGATGTTGGCGCAGAGCCCTTTCCTCTCCCTTCAAGCCCTTGGCTCTGCTGCCTGGCACAGGACCCCTCTAGGTGTAAAAATGAGTGGAAAATGGGGGAGAAAATTAAAAAAAAATCCTTCCAGAAGGTGTTTTCAATAGCCCAGTTGTGCTGCTGATCTCTGAGGGCTTCATCCCGAGTGGGGAACCCACTCTTTGCATTTCTCCTCCCATTATCTCCCCTTTCCCCTTCATATTTGGACATCTCAGTGTTGTTTGGGTTTATTTGGTTGCAGCTAAAAGTGTCTCAGTCTGCCAAAGCCTTGCCAGCTCTCTCCATAAATACCCTGGGCATGGCATCTCCTTGGGCAGGCAGTCAGTGGGATGCTCCTGTTGTGGCCAGGGACAACATCTGAGCACTGTTGTCCCCAAAAGAGTCTCCCAAGGGGGACTTCTATGAATTTTGGGTGCTGAGTCAGTGATTTCTTTGCTCTTAGCAGTTGCCAGTGGGTTGGATGTTCCCTGTGGTCTATTCTAGCTCCTCAGGACTGTGATGTTATAACCAGGTGGTGTTTGCTGCTATCTTTTTCTTTTTTAAATGTTTTTTGGACTTCATTTATTTCTGGAAGTCATTGGGAGCTTGCTCAGCTGGGTTTTAAATAGGTTTAAACCTTGCCTTGCACTGAGTGATTCCTGCAGTAGCCCAGAGCAAGGTGTCCCCATGGGTTGTGTTGGGAGAAAACAGATCCAGGTCAGAAGAAGACAATTAAACCCTCAAGAAAGGTTTTAATTGCCACAGTATTATGGGCTTAGAAGTTGACTTGGATGAGCTCCTCCAGGCTTTTGACAGGGTGGTTGTGGTTGTCCCCAAGCAGTTGGCTGGTCAGAGGGGGCTCAGGTGGTGACAATGAGACTATGAAGGGAAGGTGAATTGTCTCAAGGTGCTCCATGGTTGGGAGCATGAGCAAAAAAATGATCCTGTCCCATCATTCAGTGAATGTCTAGAGGTGTGTGAGAGTCAGGACTCCTCAGCCTGGGGCAGAGGGAAGTGCCAGAGGGATGGAGAAGCTTCTGGAAGAGGTGGTGAGGGAATGATGATAGTATCTGTGGTCCAGCATGCTGTGGTGATGGTCCTGCAGGAGNAAAAAAAAAAAAAACAACAAAACAAACACCCAACAACGAAAAGAAAACAATATTTTTCTTTACCTTCTGGTAGTAAAACTGTTCTAATATTCTGTGTGTAAAAAGTTCCTGTATTATATTGTAATTTGAATTTTTTTTGTAAATAAATTTGTGCACTCTGGCCTTTACCCCTTCTCCTTCCATCCCAGGTGTTGGGGAAGATGTGTTTTTTCCCAAATCTCAAGCNAGAAGTAGAGAGAAGGAGGACTGATGTCCCCTGTAAAACTGAGCTTGGTTGTGCCTGAGAGAGGAGAAATTGGTGCTGGGGGATGGGGTGGTGCTGGGGCTCCTGTTGCTGCTTTGCTCCCTGAGGAAAACCCCCATAATTTCACCCAAATGTAACTCAGCAGCCAACGCTTGGGGCTGCTCCTCCCCTCTAACCCTGGAGGCATCCAGGTGTAGCTTCTTACAACTCTTCTATGTCTTGATTTATTGAAAAAGGGAAAAAAAAAAACCCAAAACTTAGAGCACAACCACCAGAGCCATCCATGATCTCATTTCTTGTGCCCTCATCTCTTTTTTTTTTTCTTTTTCCCTCCTGTTTTTTTGGATCTTTGGAATCCTTTGAAAAGCTCCAGGGAAGTGGTGGTGCCCCGGGCTGATCCCAGAGCAGATACTTCTCATGGTTAAATCCCCAAAAACCTCCCGTTTTAACTTGCCTTAAAAGGTGGAGAAGAGAAACTTAGTATTTGCACTTAGCAAAAATTAAAAAAAAAATAAAAATAAAAAGTTCTATTAAAAGGAAGAAACCCTGTAAAAGATGTGCATGTTCTGCAACTTTGTATAACGATAGCTGAAAAGAAATAGGTGGTTTATTAAAAAAGAAAAAGGAATTGAAAAAGAAAAAAAAAAAAAACAACAAAACAAACACCCAACAACGAAAAGAAAACAATATTTTTCTTTACCTTCTGGTAGTAAAACTGTTCTAATATTCTGTGTGTAAAAAGTTCCTGTATTATATTGTAATTTGAATTTTTTTTGTAAATAAATTTGTGCCCTCTGGCCTTTACCCCTTCTCCTTCCATCCCAGGTGTTGGGGAAGATGTGTTTTTTCCCAAATCCCAAGCAAAAACTTAAAAAAAAAAAAAAAAAACCACCTTTGACCCTCCTAGAAAAGCTTGATGTCTTCCATGTGTTGGAGGAAAAAGTGGCTTTTCTGCCTGTGTCAAACCAGAAATGATTTCCAGTTGAGCCTTTAAATGGAAACTGGGACATGTGTGGTGCTGGGGGAAAGGGTGGGGAGGGGTTTCCTTCCTCACAGGAGAGATGGAAGTGCAGGATCTGACCTTCAAAAAGCCAAAGGAGATGTTCTGGTGAGTGAGGAATGGGAAGGGTAAGGGTCCTCCTGCTGAAGATCCATTGCTCCATCCTCACATGGACCTCTGAAGCTTCTTGGTCACTTTTCCCTTCCCAATAACTCAGTCAATGCCAAGGTTTGGGAAGCAATTTGTCCCCCAAATGCTCTACGACCACAAAATGCTCCACAACCCCCAAATTCTCCATACTTTTTGGCCATGATGAGACAAGATGTCACCACTCATATCTGAATGCAGGTTTTGGGGGTTTTATTTTAATTCATCTGTCTCTATTTTTGAAGCAATTTGTCCCCCAAATACTCTACAACCCCAAAATGCTCCACAAAACCCCAAAATCCTCCATACTTTGTGGTTTTGATGAGACAAGATGCCACCACTTGTATCTGAATGCAGGTTTTGGGGTTTTTTTTAAATTCATCTGTCTCCATTTGAGGCTTTCAGAGCTGCTCAGCATTTCCTGCAGGGATTTAGCCTCTCCCTGTTTATAGTCAGGAAGGAACCTCCTTCCTCTCTCAGCCCTTGCTCAAACCCCCCCATGAAGATGAAGGTTCCTCCTGCCATCCCCCCTCAGGATGTGCTCTGGAGCTCCTTCCTCCTCTTCTTCCTCCTCCATCCCAGAATTTAGCTCACAGCAAAGCAGCTTTAGATTTTACAGTCAACTACTGGTGACCTGCAAGTCCCAAAAACTGGGTGATGAAGGGCACTGAAGGATCTGTGACTGCTCCAGGAAGGTGATGGAGGTGGCCCCTCCATCTTTGGAGAGCTGGTTGAGTTTTGGGGTTGATTTGGGCTGTTCCGAGAGGGGATGTTGTGTTTTGGACCTGGTTGAGGTGCCTCATCCCTCCTGGGCTTTGGGTTTTTTTCTCTTCCCCCTCCCCATTGGTGCCATCTCTTCATCCTGTGGGGGGAGAAGAGGCAGCTCCATCCCAGTTTGGAGGAGAAGGACATGGCTTCACTCCTGGCTGCAAGGGCAGGAGAAGGTGGCTATCAGTAAATGGTTTGTCATCCATCCTAAAAGATGCCTGTGGACATCTTGAGGTGACCTGGCCTTCAATCTGCTCTCCCTTCTTCACCTTGGTGGAGATGATCTTCTTGGTCACCATTCCCTTCCCACCAACTCAGTCAGTCCCAAGCTTTTAACCCCAAAATGCTCTACAAACCCCAAAATCCTCCACAAACCCCAAAATTCTCTGTACTTCTTTTCATTAAGACAAGTTGCCACCTCTCATATCCGAATGCAGGTTTTATTTTATTTTTAATTCATCTTTCTCCATTTTTGAAGCTATTTTTTTTAAGTTATACAAATGGCACTTACAAAAAATAATAATTAAAAAAAAAAAAACAGAAAACCAGGACATTCCCCC
>VZTY01014750.1:0-19816 GCA_013400935.1 Turnix velox | reverse complement strand
CAACCAAATCCTGGGTTGCATCAAGAGGAGTGTGACCAGCAGGTCCAGAGAGGTGATTTTGCCCCTCTACTGGGCTCTGGTGAGACCCCACCTGGAGTACTGCGTCCAGTTCTGGAGCCCTCGACAGAGGAAGGACATAGAGCTGTTGGAGAGGGTCCAGAGGAGGGCCACGAAGATGGTCAAAGGGCTGGAGCAACTGCCCTATGAAGACAGGCTGAAGGAGTTGGGGTTGTTCAGCCTGGAGAAGAGAAGGCTCAGAGGGGACCTCAGAGTAACTTCTCAGTACCTGAGGGGGGCCTACAGAAAGGCAGGGGAAGGACTTTTTAATATGATATCAGATGGGAGGACCAGAAACAATGGATGTAAATTGGAAGGGGGTAGATTTAGACTTGACATAAGAAAGAAATTCTTTACAGTGAGGGTGGTGAAGCACTGGAACAGGTTGTCCAGAGAAGCTGTGGATGCCCCCTCTCTGGAGGTGTTCAAGACCAGGCTGGACAAGGCACTGAGCAGCCTGATCTAGTGGGAGGTGTCCTTGCCTATGGCAGGGGGGTTGGAACTCGATGATCTTTAAGGTCACTTCCAACCCAAAATATTCTATGATTCTATGATTCTATTCCATCAGCAGGATGAGGACACAAAGTGAGTGTGCAGCCCAGAACCAGCCATGCACCAGAACCCACACTGCACACTCATGTCAGTCAGGAGAGACAGCAAAGAGAAGCATTCTCTCAGCCCTGGTCTACACAAGCAGCACTGGGAGAAACCAAAAAGAAGCTTTCTCTCAGCTATGGTCTACACACCCTGGGCAAGGGCTGACACTCCAGTACAAACATTTGGGAGCAGCAACCACACCTGAATCCCACCAGAAACGAGAGACATCCCCAAAATGGCACACACCCCTTCTCCAGAGAAAGCCTCACCATTTGGAGAGGTAAAACTCATAGAACTTGACTGGGCATCGGAGTGGGTTCATCCTGTTCTCCCGCTGCTCCAGCACCGCTACCTCCTCCTCACGCTTCCGCTTTCCAGAGCCACCATCTGCAGAGGTTGGGGAGAGAGAGAGCAGGATCACAGGGAGGCAGCCATGGGGGAGGTGGTGGGTGGGAAGACAGGAATTTGCTCCTTAAAAGCCTACCTCGGCTTTTCTTCTGCTTGGCAGGAGCGTAGTAGCGGATGCTGACCACCTTGGTGACACCACGGGCTGTGCTGCACTTGCGGGACTGGCGCACGACGTTGGTGAAGGAGAGCTGCATGTGTTCCTCTGCTGTCTGCAGCCCAAAGAATTTGGTGTTGAAGAACATGAGGGTGTTGAGGAGCACAAAGGGTGAGTAAACCCCCAGCTGCTTGCACTCCCAGAGGTGCTCCTCCTCCACACGTGAGAAAACTGTGTCTGCAACGGGAAGAGGAAGAAGCAGGTCACATCAACATTGCCTTGTGACGATCCCATCACCCACCCTGCCCAGGAAAGCCCACTGCTACAGGCTGATGCCTCACACCAAGAAACTTCTCCACAGTCATCAGCTCTGCCCAGCCACAAACCACCCCGGAGTGCAGCCAAACCACAGTCAGAAAGCAAATCAATCCCAACCTACAAATGACCACAAAGTGAATCCAAAGCCAGTGCTGTGCCACACTTGGTGTGAGAGGAAGGAAGAGCAGCAGGCAGGACAGATGTGGTCAGCAGACCTCTTGCCTGGCACAGCCAATATGCAAAGGTGAGGCTGGACGTGGAAACTGCACACTGACAAGGCACAGCAGAGTTGAAAGGGACCTTCAAAGACCATCTAGTCCAACCCCCTGCAGTGACAGGGACATCCTGCACTAGATCAGGTTTCTCAGAGCCTCAGAGAGCCTGGCCTTGAATGTCTCCAGAGATGGGACCTCCACCACTGCTAACAAAAGGCTCTGCAGAGCTGTTTGCCTGCTCACAAGGCCAGAGAGCAGCAACCCTGGGCAGCACTCAGCACAGAGCACAGGGCTCACCTGTGTGCTGGGAACACAGAGGAGGGGCCAGCCTGATCAGCATCCTCTTTGCAAAGGCTGCAGGTACCACCTAAGTGTTTTAATCTGTCCCAGGACACAAAGCAGCCCTGCTCTGCTCCCAGCTCTGTGTGCCAGAAGCCGCTGAGGCAAAACCCAGTCTGGCTCCACTGTTGGAATGGGTCACTGTGACCCCAGGACCACGAGACTAAGCTGCCTTTGCCAAGGAAGAAGGCAGGAGCTGGGGCAACACAGTCAGACCAGAGATCCAAGGCTACAAGCACAAAGACTACATGTGATGACTGAAGGCACGCTGGAAACACTTACTGTTTGGTAGGATCGTGGGTTGCCAGCCACTCAGGGACTTGTTCAGCTCCTGCACGAAGGTCAGGTAGTAAAGGTCTGTAAATATATTCACCATACGATTGTTCTCGAGCAGGTACTAGAAAGGACAGAACACACAGTCAAGAGAGACAGCAGCACCTGCAAGGCAAACCCTCCCCAGAGAGCCCAGGGCACGGAGACAAGAGCACACCTCCTGCAAAAGCCAGGGCTGCAGAGCAGGCTCCTCAAACCAACTGCTTCTGAGAGCTGAGAGGAATGACAAAGCAGACTTACAGAATCATAGAAGAGTTTGGGTTGGAAAGGACCTTCAGGATCATCGAGTTCCAAAGTTCCAACCATAGGCAGGGACACCTCCCACTACATCAGGCTGCTCAGTGCCTCATCCAGCCTGGCCTTGAACACCTCCAGAGAGGGGGCGTCCACAGCCTCTCTGGGCAACCTCTTCCAGTGTCTCACCACCCTTACTTGGTGCTGAAGAAGTCTGCGGAGTTTTCTTAGTCCTTCTTGAGGACATGCAAGAAGGGTGTGAGGCTGGGGAATGGCTGCCACCCACCCACTGGCAATGAAGCTGGAAGCAGGCAGGGCTGCTGTTCTTGGGTGAGGCACTGAAAGAGAGTCTGGTGAGCCTCTCTGGGTGTCTAGCAGGCAGAGTAGAGGGTACAAGCTTCCTCTCACCAGATTCAATCCCTAGGCCTGGCTTTGGAAGACCTGGGGGCACCAAACCCTCCCTCACCTGCTGGATGCCAAGGCAGAGGTAATAGATGCTGTCGGGTTCGTAGCGCTCCCCGTTGGGCCGTGTTATCTCCTTGACAAACTGGGCCAAGCCATAGTTGAGCTCAGCTGCTGTGCAGGCTAAGATGTCTTCCTTGATCCTCATGGGCTTGGCTAAGGAGACAAGCACAGCAACCTCAGACAGTAGCTGTGGCAAGACCAGGAGGACCTCAAGACCCCCAGGACCCAGCTTCTGGGGGGTTTGTGCCCCTCCAGCCCATGCAGACGGGGCACTTACGGCCAAAGCGTAGCTCCTCTCCCTTGCTGCTCTCCCCCCCTGCATACTTGGCTTGCACCCAGGACTTCCAGGCGTTGACTCCATAGGAGTAGTTGAGTGTGGAGCAGCTGGGCTGGCTGCTCATTGAGTCCCTGGAACAGCTTTCAGACAGCACCAGGCGCTTCTGGCCCTGGAGAGATGGGTACAATGAGCCTGGGCACCTACCTGGGACAGATGCAAGGGTCCTGGCTGCCCCTCAAGCTCTACCAGCTGCCAGCTCCTTCCCACTGTGTGCCTGTGCCCACGCCAGCTCACAGCCAAGCCAACATGACCCATTAATTACAAGGACCACATGCAGGAAGAAGACCTGTGGCATTCAAAGCTCCTCCAAAATGACTGGCAAAGTATTTTCATTCAGGGATTGGCCCTCAGGCCAAGGGAGAGGGCAAAATCTCCTCAGCACAGCAAAGCCTTGGGCAGACTGCACCTCATACATCCCAGATGGCAGCTCCCACTCCAGATCCTGCTTTAAAGCAGGCAGCAGCCATGGAGAGCTCACCTTTCGGACAGCACGGGGCAGATCCTGCTCTGTGGACACCTCATCTGGTCCCACCAGCCCACAGTCAAAGAGGAAGTCCACACTGGGGTTAATATCTAGAGGGTCTGAAAGGAAACACAGGCAGAAGGGCTCAGCTGAGACCTCTCCTTCTGTCCCCTGTGCTGGCCTAGTTCTTAGGGCATGGTGAAAAGACACACAGGCCAGTGCTTCACACCTTCCACCATTGCCTGCCATGAGCTTTTAGCCACAGCTCAACAAGAAGTACAGCTCTGGCAATGACTGAGCTGTCTCAGCCTAACCAGCCCCAGATTCTCCCTTCTGACAGCTTTTCACTGTTTGGTTGGTTTTTAAACCTGAGGAACATTTCATGTACCCTTGTGCCAGGCCAGCAGTGGGGATAACCTGGCACAGGCATCCCAATTGTGTGTCCTTTGCTGCCAGCATCCTGTGCCCCTGCAACTCCCTGCCTCAACAAGTCTGACCTGCCTTCACCACCTCTCTGGGAGACCTGGGCCAGTGTCTCACCACCCTCACGGGCAAGAACTTCTTCCTCATGTCTCATCTAACCCTGCTCTGCTCTAGTTTCAAACCACTGCCCCTTGTCCTGTGTCTCCATGCCCTGGCAAACAGCCCCTCCCCAGATTTCCTGTAGTCCCTTCAGACACTGGGAGGCCACTCTAAGTTTTCCCCAGAGCTTTCTCTTTTCCAGACTCTCCAGGGTACCCCACTGCAACACAAGCAGCCCTGCATGTCTGCTCTTACTCTTAGGGAAGTCAGCTTCCAGGTCCTGGCCTGGCTCATCGAGGACATTAGCCATCTTGACAGCCATAGCCAGCACATCATCCCGCGCCGGTCCGAACAGATCACAGTCCTCCAGGAGACCCTCTGCACTCTGGTTACTCACCAGGTCTGCAATACAAAAGGTCATCATCTCAACTTGCTTGGAAGTCTTTTGTTTGTTTTCCCTGCAACTGCTGGAAGATGAAGTCAGGCTTCCTGCAGTACGGTCCTGGGCCCACACCATCTGCACTGACAGCTTTCCCTGGAGAGCAAGATGTGGGACCCGCCACAGGCCAAGTCACTGGGGCTTGAGGAATGCAGCCCTCAAGTAAAAATAAAAAGACCTGGGAGGACTTGAGGAATGCAGCCCTCAAGTAAAAAGACCTGGGAGGTCAGGACTGTTTGTCCTACAGCCAGCAAGTTGCTTTAAGTAAGAGCCCAAACAGCCATCTGAATAAACCAACAGTATTTTGTCTGCCACAGGACTAGCACCTCCCAAAAGAGATGGTGGCATCTTGTTTCCTTGTATCTCCTCAGTAGAAGTTGAGGACTTAACTCCCTTTACAAAGAATTTAGGGAAGCTCTATCTCCAAGGGTCATTAAACCTCACCACAATCCCAGCCCCTGGACCAGAGCAAGCCATGGCAGCACCTACCACACAGGTCTGAGGAGGCCTTGTCCAGTTCCTCAGCCTCTGCAATCATTTCAGCCATGGCCAGGATGTCAGCCTCCAGGGGGTTGGAGGGGATCTTCACCTTCAGCTCCTCAATGGTCTCCACAATCTTATCTGTGCTCTCCAGCGTGGTGGGCAGGAACATTGGCACAGGCACCTGCCAACAGCAGCAACCAGACAGAAAACTGACACTCAGCCCAATGGATGTGAAAGCAGAGGCAAGAGAAGAGGACAAACAGAGAAGCAGGGAGGCTGCAGCAAGGCAGGATGGAGATGGGAAGAGGTGGAGTGTTGCTTACCGGGACAGGCATGGAGAAAGGCACAGGGACTTTCTGGCAGTACATATGCATAGGCACAGGCACGAAGATCGGGACGGGGATTGGCAACACAATCACTTGGGGCTTCCAGTCAGCCTCTGACAAGAGCAAAAGTACTTCAGTGAGCTCTCACAGCAGCTCCTCCACCCAGCCCCACCATGCTCTGCCATGCCCCTGGCACCACGGCATTCCCAGCCAGCAGCTCCTGCCACTGGTGAGCAGAGCTGGAGCAGCAGCAAAGCCTAACAGCCCTGCAGCAAGAAAGGCTTGCCTTAGCCAGAGCTCCCATCCCTGCTCTTCACATGATGAGAACTCTAGTTGCCTGGCATATGCTGCTGGAGACATCTGCTTGCATATGCTGGAGACACAAGCAGCATGCATAGGCTGCTTCAGAAGAAGTTCCTCCCCTCGAGGGTGGTGAGGCACTGGAACAGGTTGTCCAGAGAGGTGGTGGAGGCCTCATCACTGAGATATTCAAGGCTAGACTTGATGAGGATCTGAGCAACCTAATCTAGTGCAGGATGTTGGGGGTTGGACTAGATGATCTTTGAAGGTCCCTTCCAACTCAATGATTCTATGAGGACCAGACCACACACACATACCCTACAGGAGCTCAGCAGATGTCCTCTCAGACAAGCTGGCAACATCCAGAGCAACAAGAGATGTCCCACAAGGGGTGGGATCATGCTGCTGTGCTCTCTGCATCTCTCCTTTCGCTGCTCATGCAAATGGGATCCCTATCTCCAGCCCTGCCACATGTTCCCTGCACTACCCTGGGACTCCTCACAACACCCAGCTGCTCTGCACCCCATTTCAAGCTGGATTCATATTTACTGTGGTGCAGGGATGCGCCTCTTGCTTTTCCAAAAGGCAAATGGCCTTTCCCTGCCTTTCCTGGTGACCCTGCAGCTACCTTTTTGTTCTCCTACCTGTCTGACATCCTTTGGACTTCATTTCTATCTTGCACGAAACACCTCGGTTCTGCATCAGGGGTTTGCACATGGCAGCTTTGTTTTTCCGGGGAGTGGCTGGAACTGGAGGGGGTGGAGGAGGGGGTGCAGCTGGAGATATCTGGGTTGTGGAGGTCTTTGCTGACAGCTGAGGAAATGCAGAAAAGCAGGAGGTTGGTATCCACCTGGGGCAACATCTCCTCTCTCCAACCACTCCCAAAGACCTCCTAAATCGGTTGTAGAAGAATGAAATTTCCCTGAGAAAGGGCAGATCTGTCCTCTGTGGGTACAGACACTTTGTGCCATCTTGCAAACTCCAATGGGCCTTACCGTGTTGGTCTCTGCCTTCTGTGAGGAAGGTGCTTTTGGCTCTGAAGTCTGACCTGGAAGAGAAAGCAACAAGTCTTTAAGTTCAGGAGTTCCTGGGCCAACAGGTCCCACTGCTGGGACTGGAAGTGGAAGCAGCCAGAGGGCAGGGACAGGCTCCTCAGTAACTGCTCACGGCCTCCCTGGGAACAGTTACATGTTTCCACAGTTTCTAGACCTAGCATCTCAGAAGACAAAACTCCAAACATCAAGTCATCCCCACTCGTAATCTTGTGCTTCCTCGTGCTCCACCCCATCACAAGAAGTCAGGAGATATCCCAGCCCTGAGTAGTGGGAGGAACCCAGGGTTCTGCTCCCAGCCCTGCCTATTGGCTTGCTGTACCGAGCCATGGCCCTTTCCTGTGCCCCCATCTCCCTCATCAAAGTAGCTTGGCAAAGTGCTTCGAGATCCCTAGGAAGAAGGTGACAGAGCCAAGAGGTAGCATTAGGAGACAGAAAGCAGAGAGACAGCTTTGCCCCAGCCCTAGGGATGCAGTCCTTCACCCTGAGGAAAGAGGGAACCACCTGCAGGGAACAGGCATGTGGGGAAGACAACAGTCTTGGGAGGTAACAATATTGTCCTGGCTTCCAGTTCCCTCACTCTGCAGGCAAATCTGTACCAGTCTCAAAGGCTGATGAGCTAAAAAAGCATCTTCATCCACGTGTCCCACCAGCCCTGGTTACCCACGTGGCTGGGAAAAAGAACAGCACTGACTAACTGTGGGGCCATGAAGGAGACACCCACAGGGAAAGCAGCAGTTCTCAGCACCCCTCAAAGGGATGAGGGGGGATTCATTCACACGTCTAATGGACAGACAGACAGACAGACTCTCATGGAAAGAGCCAGAGGACTAACATGTGGCACTGCAGAGACTTCCTCTGGCTGCAGAAAATGCAGCTCAGCTCTTGAGCAACTGGAGAACCAACAGGGTCCACCTGCTGACCACCAGAGGTGAATGGCTAAGCTCCAGTTGGAAGAAGCTCCCTAGCCTGCACCCAGCACTGAGCCACAGCATCTGCAGCCTTCTCAGTGGGCCCAAGACCTGCCCCTGCCTAGCCAAAAAAGGCTGGGCAGCAGGTTTAGGTGTGAGACATCAATGGCTCCAATGAGAAAAGACAAGTTACAGAGCACAAACTGTGTTTCTGCTGCAGCAGAACCAAAGGGTCCCACAGGCCAATGATTTAGGACTAAGGGAAACAAGAAGATCCTCCTGCCACGAGGCTCCCTGTGCCACACATCCAGGCTTCCAGGAAAGCTGCAGCTTGATCTTTACTCTCATCCCACCACCAGCAAGGAGCTTGCCAAGGCACCTTCTGCACCAACTGTGACTTGTGGCCCTCTGTCCTCTCCAGCTGGACAGCCCCACGCAGAGCCAGCTCTCCTTGGAAGTGTTTGGGCACACTTGTCTGTCAGAAGTTTCTCAATCCCTCATTACAGACTGTTGCCAGCAAACAAGTGACCACTTTTATCATCAGCAAGCACTCTTGGAATCACCATGTTGGCAGCAGCCACCAGCTCACAGGAACAAATAATTTCTGAGCTGACACGACTCAAGTCCAGGGAACCTTGGTTGGACTACACAGGTGTTCCTCACAAGGTGCTCCTCCTGAAGTTCCTCCGCACAGCACCCATAGCTAGAGAGCTCTCTGTAAGAAGATGGCAGGCCCTGGCCCCAGCACTTTTTGCAAGCCAAAGGTGATGCCCCAAGTGCCAAAGAGCAATTTTTATGGGGTTAGGGCTCAGATTATCATGATTTTTAGTGAAGAAGGTACTTCTCAGAGGCCTGTGATCCACAGAAGCAATGGCCAAATGGTGTGAAACATGCTTCCCTCTGCAGACAGAGCTTGTTCACTGTGCCCATGTCCCAAAATTAGTGTTACCAGTCCCTCACAAGTGAGATGCCTTGAAAGCAGAAGACAAGTGGAATGGCATGGGCAGGGCTGTGGCATCACTTGTTGAGCTACAGGAAGCAGCAAGTTTAACATCTCTTCTTCTCCTGGGTGGCAAGACAGTCTGCATCCCATCAAGCAGAATTCCCCTCAGCATCCCAGCGTCAGCAGAAATCAGGTTTCTCATCCAGGTCACTTTGGTGTGCTTGAGATGTCACCTCACATGGCCTTTTAGGGAGCATGGCTCTTGGAGGGCAGGTTGGGACTCCTCTGGCTGGTAGAACCTGATGCTGCTGGTGGAGCAGCTCTGCTTTGATGTCTAACCAGCACCCACATCCAGGGTTTCACCCATCTTGGAATCCACATCCTGCTGCCAAGAGAGGAATCAGGAAGGCTATGGAGATGGAGGTCTTTCATGGTAGGGCTTGTCTTGTCTTGGTTTCTCCTCCTCAGCACAGCCCAGTGAGGGCCTCAAGGTATCTTGGGGAGGGCAGCAAAGCCCTGAGTCTGTACTGCAGGGATCTGTTGAAACGTGTTGCACCGAGGTAAGTCCCATCATAAGCTGTAGACATTTGAACTAGATCACAGGGCCTACCTAGAAGATGGTGGCCTATGAAAGACCAAGAAGGAGACTACGTGAGCATCCAAGGGCCAAGTGATGTCTTGTCTCCGTTACTACGAGCACCTTCCATCCTGAGGGACCCCAAAGCACTTTGCAATCTTCCAGAAGCAACTGGCTCAAGTTAACGATAGGAAATGGGGCAACAGGCAGTGAAAATCTCCTCTCCAGCTGGAACTCCACAGATGCAGAATGGGGTTATCCTGGACACGGGGTTGGCAACTCCCCAGCAGCTGCAGCGACCAGTGACAGGGCTCCGACCTAGAGTGTCTCCAGCAGCTCAGCTCCCTCTAGATGGTTCTAGGCTCAGCTCTGGCTGAGGAGATCCCACCTACAGCATGGCCAGCACCACTTCCTGCGGCACCCTGCATTTTCCTTGAATGTTTCCCATCCAAGCACTGACCTGGCCCAATCCAGATTATCTTATGAGAAGGTCCCAGCTGGGAGGTGGTGTGGGGCTGCAGGTGGATTATCATGCCAAACCACGCTGTCCCCTAACCCTGTAAATCGAGCTCTCCGCTGGCAACACAAGGATGTTAAACCCCCGAGTGTCCTCGCTAAGAGTGTGAGCTACAGGCAGCAGGCTGGCACCGGCTCCTCCCGTCTGGGCCCTGTGTGTCATAGAACCATAGATGTTAGAGATGGAGAAGCCCCATTAGGTCCCACTCCGTCTTTTTTTTCCCTCCCCAAGGGCCAGTGCAGGATTGTTCCCTAGCGACTCCATCCAGTCCCGGGCAGGAAACTCTCCACACCCCTGGCTGTTCAGTCTTCCCTGCGTGTCCTGGACTGAGCTACGCGGGTCCCCTCCCTCCCTCCTACTCACTGTTCAGCAGGCTCTCGGGCCCCTTCTGCGTGTCCAGGTTGGGCTGGTTCTGTTGGTTGTAAAATCTCAGCAGACACTGCTGGTTGCAGAAGTGTTTGATTTGCCCCCGCCAGTGGATGGTTTCCAGCAGCTTCCCCTGACGCTTGCAGGCATGGCACCGAGCTGCCTAAAGCCCGCATCAGCAGGAGAGAAACAAGGAGTAACTAACCACACACCCCCTCCGACTGCAACACAACTTCTCCGGTGAACAAAGGTGCACAGAGCAAGGTGCTGTGAGCTTCCCCACAGCAGTGCCCTGCCAGTGCCGGCCGGGGGGGACTCCAGCGGTGCGAGCTTCTCTACAGCAGCACTGGCCGCGAATCCAGCACCGTGAGTGAGCTTCCTCAGCAGCGGTGCTCTGGCAGGATCAGCTGGGGACTCCAGCTACGTGAGCTTCCCCGTAGCAGTGTCCCGTCATTGCCAGGCAGGGCTCCAGCAGTGCCAGCTTCTCCGCAGCAGTGCCAGCCAGACTCCAGCAGTGCGAACTTCCTCAGCGCAATGCCCACTTATCTGGGTGCCGTACCCAGCACAGCACTTAGCACAAGCTGCCAGTGCCAATACTGACCTTGAAGTACCAGAGCAAGTATTTGCTTTTGCAGTCTTCACTACAGAAGTCCCAGGTGCTGCCCTCCAGCTGCTCGGTGACCGCCCGCTGGCAGGTCTGAGAACAGTAGGTGCAGGTGATGCAGCACAGGCCCAGGTTCTTGGTGAAATCCTGTTTGTAAAGAAGCACACACCCTGCGGAGAAACAATAGGAGTGAAACCTTCCCAGGATGAACTGGGGGGGCCTCCCTGACCCAAACATGACCGGCAATCCAGGTCTGCGGAGACAACAGAGCGCACGCAACACACTGCAGGGAACAATCCAGCACTGGCCCCTGGGGCTGGGATAAGATGGGACCTCACGGGGACTTGCCATCTCTCACCTCCATGCTTCTAGGAAGAGTCTGACTCCAACCTCCTGTGTGCAGGAACCCAGCAGGCAGGGCAAGGCCAGGTCAGGCCAGCCCAGACGCAAGAGCGTAGAAGTGCATGATGACAGGAGGAGCGGAGCTGCCACCTGCTGTCTCCCCAGCCCCCAGAGAGAGAAAAGCTGTGAGAAAGCCCTCCCCAAGGACCACAATGCACGGTAAAGATCTCGCCCTAGGGCCTGGCTGGACAGCAAGCCATCCCCACAACACTTCCTCCCTTCACTGCGGTGGCAAGGCTCTCGCCCCAGGGCCTGGCTAAGACAGTCTCCCCTCTCTCTTCCTCTCCATGCTCTCTTCTCCCCCATCACGGTCTGTCACCGTGGGGGGAAGCTCTGCCTCTCCCCTGCCTTCCCCAAGTACCTTCACTGCAGAAATTCTTCTCCACGCCAGAGAAGCGGATTTTCTCGTGCAGCAGCTTCTCCTGCTTGCAGTGCTCACACTGAGACACCACCCCACGCAGACGCTTGAAGTCTTCGCAGCAGTCCTTGCAGCAGAACTGGTACACTTTGTCCTGCCAAAGAGACCATCAGTCTGGGGTCAGGCGGCCTGGTAGGAGGTCCCCACGCTTCTCAGGGAGGCAGGAGCAAGACCAAGGGGGCTGAGTCAGCTCTCCCAGCGCAGGGTTTGGCAGAAATGGTCTCCTCTTGCCCTTCTGCCATCAGGGGAGCAGCACTCAGCACAGGGTCTCCAACCAAGGCATTCAGAGCATTGGGGCAGCAGCTCTGCTTTGAGCAGGGGGAGGAATGAGCCTGGTGGTCCTCAGCAAGGTTGGCTTCTGCCTCAACATCTCCCAGGGAGAAGAGGTCCTCACCTGCCAGTCTAGGATCTCTGGCTTCCCACTGAAAAGGTTGTGGCAGTAATGGCAGTTGAGGTGGATCCCACTTTCCGGGCTGGTGCGCTGCAGGAGACAGAGAGAGTGCATGGAAGGGGAGGCACATGGAGGGCAGTGAACACCAGCTTCATGCTCTCAGCACCTCCTGCCTCCTCTTGCTGCTCACAGGAGTCCATCTTGCCCCAGTGCCACCACTCACAGTCAGTCAGTCCAGCAAAAATATGAAGTGCTTGGTCCATCTCTTCTCAGGAGAGCAAGCTTTCCAGCTTGATTTGAAAACATGAAGAGAAGGGGGCTCCGCTACCTCTGCTGAGAATTCTTTTAAAAGGTCTCAAAGTACAGGGGTCTGGTTTCTATTTTCAAAGTAAAGTATTTTCAGAATTCAAGCAGCCATTCTCCTTCCACCTTCCTCTGCTGGATTAAGCAGCCATTTAGCACCTGGTGTCTTGTTCACAAGGATTTATTTGTTAATAAAGTCATCCTCCTCCTTTCTTTCTCATAACCTCTGCCAGCGCCTCAGTACACATGCTTTTTAATCACAAAGGCAATTTTTTCCTCTCTTTTTTCAATATATTTTCAATTTTTCTTCAACATTGAAAATAATATAGACATTGAATGAACATCCTTCCTCTCTGGGTTGTCCCGGCCTAAGTTTCCCAGGTCTTCCTGGCTGTTGCTTTGCTCTTTAACAACTGTACAAAACTAGTACTCTTCCAGTTGCCTTTCAATACCACAAACATCTGCTGAAAACTTAGCATCAGGAGATTAAAAAGCAGGAGTCAAACATTTGAGGATTATTAAACATGAAATATCCACAACTGTGGGATGCAGAGTTTTAGAAAATCCAAGAAGACTTGTATTCCTTGTTGAGGACTGGCTAAAAGAGCAGCTTTGCCTCTTTCCACCCCACTAGAAGGGGTTTTTCTGGCTTACTTGTGCTTTTGCTTGTGTCCTCATAAGGCCACTACATCCCAAATCACTTGTGCAGTACAACTCTGCATTGCACCCCCACTGGGCATGAAATGATAGGAGTGAATTATATCCCAACTCCTATAACTCAAATAACCACAGAGAAGGCTCCAGGGAGACCCTCTGGCAGCCTCCCAGTGACTGAAGGGGCTACAGGAAAGCTGGGGAGGGGCTGTTTGCCAGGGCATGGAGCCAAAGGATGAGGGGCAGTGGTTTGAAACTAGAGCAGGGCAGGGTTAGATGAGACATGAGGAAGAAGTTCTTCCCCATGAGGGTGGTGAGACACTGGCCAAGGTTGCCCAGAGAGGTGGTGGAGGCCCCATCAGTTTCTGGAGACATCCAAGGCCAGGCTTGCTGAAGCTCTAAGCAACCTGATCTAGCGCAGGATGTCCCTGTCACTTCAGGGGGTTGGACTGGATGATTATTTGAAGGTCCCTTCCAACACAACACATTCTATGACTCTTATGCCAGTGGAGGAAGGGGAAGAGGGGGTCACTACAAATCTTATGATCCAGCAGAGACTTTCTTATGGCCTCTCCATGAGGAGCTATGAGAAGGTGGAGGCTCTGGCAAGTGTGAAAGGAGACACAAGCTCAATGGCCCTGCCCAGCATGAAGGATGGTTCATTACCTGGAATTTGGTCCAGCAGCTTGGGCTGCAGAACTGGTAGACAACCCGGTCTGTCTTGTTGTAATAGCAGGGTTCAGATAAACTCTTTCTGCAGAAGCTGCAGGGTCTAGGAGCGCCTGATAAAACAGAAAAGAATCAGTGAGAGGAGCATCATGGGATGTAGGACTGGCTTCTGAGGAGGGCACATAAACTACTTTCTCACACTCAGCCTGTCACCTTATTATCAAAAAGCAAGAACACCAGGAATCTTAAAAGCATCAGATTCTCCTCCTTCTCCCTTCCACCCGTCTGACTGGATTCTTCCCCAGGCAAGCAAACATGCCTTCTTCCCAGTCTCCTCTCCAAGCAAGAAGCAGGAGCAAGGGAAGATTTAGGATTTAGGTGACTGATGTCTGTACAGAGGTGCTCTTACCAACCAAGCCTGACTGCTTCACTTTGTGGGAGGTAGTGCAGCAAATGGAGCAGAACAGACCCATCTTGCCATTGCGATCCACGTTGGGCAGCATGTCAAAGTTCTTGCAGAGGGTCTTGCACCACATGCAGGGGTAGACCCGGGTGTTCTTCTGCAAATACAGAGCAGAACAGAGCTGCTGGGGAGACCACCACAGCAAGGGAGGTCTGACCCTCGTTTTCCACCCATCCAACACAGGGAACACCAGACACCAGCCAGGCTCATATTCTGTGGGCTCAGGTGGAGGTAGCTAAAATCACTGCCTTCAGCACATCACCTTCTCATTTCAACAACCCCCAGCAGCAATAGAGTTTAGCAATTCTCTGAAGACATTAAGGTGAAGCCTGTTCTGGCTGCAAAGGATACATCCAGCCAAACTCTGGGAAGACACCCAGAAGAAGCCAGCCCATGCTAACTCGCCACAGAATCCAGCTCACTGACTGCCTGACTCATGTTCAGGTCCAAGATGGACCCAGCACAGAAGACATAGATCCTATTTGTCTGTTTCAAAGCTGCTCCACGGTAATCTCAGCAGTAAAGGGCCAAAGGGACTCAAGTCACCTGCTACTGCATAAAGTGCCCTGTGCCATGCCAAGTGAAGGAGCTGCCCCACAGAAACCTCCCACCCCAAGCAGGTGACTCCACACACCTTCTTGTAACTGTTGAGACAGGTAGAATTGCAGAAGCGTTTTTGTTGGCCTTCATGGAAGAGGTACTCCAGGGGCAAGCCCTTGTTGTAGATGTAAAGTCCACAGAAATCACAGCAGTTGGTTTTCAGCCCCTTGGTGGCCCGGAACTTGGTGAAGCAGGCATCACTGCAGATGCGGTGAACCACATTCCCATTGCTCACCTCATGCTGGATCTGCAAAGGTATTACTGCTGTCACCTTCCCAAACCACCATGTGCCTCCTTCTGCCCTGTGTGCCCCACCACTGCCCTTGGGATAATGGGGTGTTACACTAAAACTCAGGCATGTGCCATGCTGGAAGCAGAGGACTAAGGCTGGCTTCCCTGGCCAAAAGTCAGGGGAGTAACTGGGAGAGCAGAGTGGCAGGAACTGGTGAGCTTCAGGGCAGGGAGAAGCAGAAGCTTTGCTTTATTCTGCTTCACAGGAAGGAGGAAAGAGCTGGGAGTGAGCCCAAGCCAGCTCAGGGATGGGGTCTCACATCGCAGGAAAGCCTGTGACGGCCCCAGGCACAGCCAAGTGCCACAAGTCACAAGAATCTCATCCAGGACGTGGGAAGCACAAAGGGACTTATTTACCTCCCCAGGTTTGTGGCAGACACTGCAGTGGCTGATGTCTGAAGTATCCATGGAGTGAGGTGCTGCCCTGTGCTGCTGGGCCTCATAGAGAGAGAGGCAGACAGAGGTGCAGAACTCATGGAAAGAGCCTCCTGAACCAATCTGGGCAATCACAGAGTCCTTGGTGTTCCAGATCTCCCTGGGGATCAGGAGGGCATGTGTTAGTGGAGTCCTGCCATGAAGGGACATGCTGCAATGCATAGCATTTTCTGTTGTTCCCAAAAGGTGACAAGACCTGTCCCACAGCAGCTTCTGCCCCACGAGGCTGAGATAAGGGGCACTGAGCCTGGGGGAGGCAGGGAAGGGAAGTAACATGGGGGGGGTGTGGGGAGTGAGATGGGCAGCATATGAAGGCAGTGAGCAGGGGTGGTGTGGGTGAACGGGAAGCTTGAGGGTGAAAGGGATGGGGACTGGCAGGTAGGGCTGGGGAGTGAATGGGGTGGTCACAAGCACAGGAGCACTGGGGAAAGGGAAATGAAAGAACACATACTTTTTACAGAAGGTGCAGATCTTCTTGCCGGGTGGTCTCTTTGAGAAGGTGGTGAGACAGGAGCTGGAGCAGAAGAGCTGAGGGAGCCCTTTTCGCTGGTAGGCAGTCTGCCCCTTTTGCAGTGGGGTCTGGCAGTTGGCACAGGTCATCTTGGAGAGGGTGGAGCGGGCGGCGCGCTGAGCCATCTGAGAGCGCAGGGACATGCGAGTGGAGCGGCGGGTACGGAAGGGGACAAAATCCTCATCGTTGGGATCATCCACCATTGCATCTGAGTCCTCATCAGAGACTGGAACTGCAAAGCAGCAGAGGGAGACGCATAGAAATCCCTCATTAGGAACTGGGACAGAAATCTCTGCCATGAGATTTGTGTTGGGGCCACCCTCCTCTGCGTTCCTCTGCGTTGAAGTCCCTCTGCATGCTTTGTACTTGTCTAGGTGGAATGATAAAGGGATCCTTAAAAAGATAATCTGTTGGAATTGTGGATGAGTTGGGTCTTTAAACAAACAGGGCAAATGTTGAGCAAAAGCCACAAGTGTGGAACACGCTGGGGTCTCCTTCTCTGGAGACATTCAAAACCCAGCTGGACACCTTCCTGTGTGACCTGATCTAGGTGTTCCTGCTCTGGTAGGGGAATAGGACTAGATGATCTCTTAAGATTCCTTTCAATCCCTGATATTCTGTGATTCTCACCAAGAGATAGACCTTAAGGAGAACAAGCTGGATCAGCAACCTCCAGTACAGGCCATGATGGAGCAACACAAATACTAGGGAATAGCAGGGTGAATCACAGCATCTCAAAGAGCAGAGGCTTCAGCCTTCCCTTAGACAGCCTGCTGCCATACAGACACGAGAAGAAAGCTCCTGTCTGAGGAGATGGAAGGTGTATTTCCTGGGGACATCCCCAGAATCTCATCCTATTTCTTGGAGCTTGGTGACCACACACCTCTGCAGAAATACTGCAACCTCCTTTTCAGCCCAAGTGCCACAGGATGAAAACTCAAGAGGTGAAGGAACCCATCCTCTGTAAGAGGAAAGTCTGCACAGAAGCACCAGCATTCCCATTGTATTCACACCATGAGCAACCCACCCATGATGTGCCAGGGCCCTGCTCTCTGGTTGAAGACTGGCATTGTCCAGCCCTGGATACTCACTGCTGTCAGAGGAGTTCACAGTTTCAGGCCTGGAACTTTCTGATCTTCTGGCTCGTTCACTTCTTTTCTGCTCCTACAAGACATTCAGAAAATCCTTTTATTAACCATCTGCTAGGATAGCTATGGATAAATATAGAATCATAGAATAGGTTGGGTTGGAGTGGACCTTGAAGATCATCTGCCATAGACAGAGATACCTCCCACTACATCAGGCTGCTCAGTGCCTTGTCCAGCCTGGCCTTAAACACCTCCAGAGAGGGGGCATCCACAGCCTCTCTGGGCACCCTCTTCCAGTGTTTCACTACCCTCACTGAAAAGAATTTCTTTCTTCTATCTAACCTGAATCTATCCTCTTCCAATTTACAGATTATCTCAGATTATGGTGGACTTACAACTTCTGTGAGTTGCTTTCCCAATAACTAGGCTGAAAAGGGATAAAACTCCCTGGATACCTGACCAAAGTTGGCAAGTGGGGAAGAAGGGAGATCAGGCTTAGGAGGACATTCCAGCTGAGGGTAGCAGGGACATACTGAAGCCACAGTGGCAGCAGACAGGGATCACTCCATCACAGGAGACCTTCCCACAGAGGTGATGAGACAGACAAGTGTCTCTCATGGAGCTGGGCAAAGCCAAGCACCCTCTGTGCTCCCACAGCATCCATACTTGACTGCATTCTCCTCACCTTCTCAGCTGGCACCTCGCTCCGCTTCCCAGACAGGCCTTCTCCTGGAAGAGAAGAACAGAATAAGCTTGCATCTAACATCTTGGCTTTCTCCAAAAGAAGACAGGAAGTGTTCAAATGCAGGCACCCTTTGGTCAGTCTGCACATGAAGCCTCAGGGAGTCTTGGCTAACAAGCACAGTTCTGGCAGTGATAAGTCACAGGAAAGCTCCTAAACTCATCATCTGTAGTTAGAGATCCAAACATGAAGCTTGGAAGGAGTCCTAAAAAGGGGGGTGGCATGCTGGGCAGTTGCCTCCAGCTGCTTCTGAGCAACAATGAGCATCTCCTGAAGATGGCAAACCTGGGCAGAGGGACTTGGTCTATAATGCAGGGACTTTCTCCTGGTAACTCTCAGTTCCAGGAAAGACCCCAGTGATGAAGAGCATGAGCTAAGCTGATGTGAAACTACAGCTCCACTGGGGAATCTCTATCTGACACAAGCACTGAAAGGCAAAGTTAGAGCTATGAAAGGCAGAACAAGAGCTTGTATGTACCAAGGGAGGAGTTTCCAGAGCATTATTCCCTGTAAGGAAGACACTCTCCCCAAATCTAGTAGTGCTGGCAATTTCCACAGCAAGGCAGGAGAGGAAAAGCTGGAGCACAAAACAGAGCAGCAGGAGACAGAGTAAGCCAAATTCTGTGGAGATAACAACTTACCTGCTGGTGTTGAAGTCTCCCGTGCTTTCAGGGCACTACTTTCTTTAAGTGAGTTTTTCCCTCTGTCATCCCCTCCTTCTGCCTCTGTGTGCCCAGGGGGCAAAGCTGCAGCCCGGCTGTCAGGTCTCACTTCCACCTCAGCTTCCCCTGCCAGCCCTTCCCTCTGCAGGGGTGAGCTCTTCCTCGGTGCCTTCAACCTCGTCTTCTTTGTCTGTTTAAGACTGAGCTGAGGGGGGGGCATTGGGGGACTTGAGGATTGTGCTTTGATTTCCTCCTTGTCTGGGGCACTGCTGAGTTCTCCAGGGTCAGGAACGGGTTGTGGGAGCGATTCAGGGGTGTTGTCATCAGATAGTGCAGGGATAGCAGCAGCACCATCTTCCTTTAGGTCCCCAGAATCACTTCTTGAGGCATCTTCTCCTTTTTTCCGTGTTTCTGGAACAAGGGCTTCTCTAGAGAGGGCAGAGGAGTTTGCTGGTCCACCCTCCATATCCTGGGGAGGATATGACTTCTTACAGAGATCATCCAGAGCCTCTGATTTATCTAGCTCCATCAAGTCAGCAGTTTTATCCAAATTATCTAAGACATTGGGCTTCTGCAGCACATCCACAACACGGTGCTTATCACGAACAAGGTCGTTTGATTTGTTTAGTTCTGTCAAACTGTCTGACTTCATTACACAGTCCGAGTTCCCATGTGCAGCCATCTGCTTGGATTGATCCCAGTCAGGGGGCTTAACTTCCTGGGTAGAAGCTGTCTGGGAGCCCAGGAGATCTTCCCCAAACTCCATGTCAGCAGGGAGATCAGCGATAAGTGGTTTGTCAGGTAAGGACAGAGGGTCCAAAGATCCCGAAAATTCACTGGAGTCCATTTAGAAGATGGCAACTAGAAAGGAGAGGGAGACTTGCAAGTTAATGACAAGTAGATACACACAGTTCATGAACTGTCCACTCTTCTGAACTAAGACAAGACTTAGTCATGAGCAGGATCCAAGCACACACACCACATCTATTCATCCCGTTACAAAACTCTGAAGCCAAAAAGCAATGGTGGGACTTGGCAGTTTGGTGAATCAGACCTTTGGGAGCTCTACAACCTCCACACACCTCACCACAGCATGGCAGTGACAAATTACATCAGAAGTGACACTAGCAGCAATGTGGGATACTTCCCAGCTCTTCTGCAGTGTGTCCCATTCCTCTGTATCTCAGCAGACCCATATAACCCACCCTGCCCCTCCTCCTGATCTCTCCTCATGGAGCAAACAGATCTTTATTTTTAAAGGATCTTCCAGCGACCATGCCCTGGTTG
>VZTY01014749.1:3113-20716 GCA_013400935.1 Turnix velox | reverse complement strand
GATGATTAAAAGAAAAATCCCATGAGTTGTGGAAAGTGTCGTTGTTCCTTTGATGCTTTTTGGATCTTGGAGAGTTCTTCTGGAGAAACCAGAAGACAGTCATGCTGACACAATGGAACAACAAAAGTTCTTCTACAGGTTACACTCGTGTTCCTTAGCAAACCACTCCTACTGTCTTAAGCCCCAGACACAGCAGGATGAGAGAGTTAATGCTCTTGGATACAATAAACCAACAGTTCTTCTATTTCAGAGTAGAATGCTGAAAAACTTCAAAACAAACCAACCACACACAAAAAAAAAAAAGCATAAAAAAACCTTACCCCTTTTGGGCTTGCTCCCTGCAACACAGGACGATCTGCAACCTCTGAGAAAATGCTAGAATGTTTCTACACAGATATTTGGAAACACTCCTACCCACCAACTGAAGTCAACTGAGTCTCCTAATGAGGCAGATTGGGCAGTCCTGTTGATGCTCTCTGATACAATAAACCATCAGCTCTACTACTACAAAGAGAAATGTTAAAAAAACTTCAAAACAAACCAACCACACAATAAAAAAGCAGCAAAAAAACGTACTCCTTAAGGGCTTGCTCCCACCAACGCAGGTTGATCTCCAACCTCTGAGAAAATCCTAGAATAATCCTACACAGAAATTTTGGAAACACTCCTAACCACTACCTGAAGCCAACTGAGTCCCTTAACATGGAAGATTGAGCAGCCTTGTTAATAGTCTCTTACACAAGAAACCATCAGCTCTACTAATATAAAGTGAAATGTTAAAAAACTCCCAACCAAATGAAATCAACCACAACATTTAAAAAAAGTGCCAAAAAAATCTCATCTCCTTTGGGCTTTTTCCTAGCAACACCACAGGTTGATCTCCAACCTCTGAGAAAATGCTAGAATGTTCCTACACAGGAAGAAATTTGGAAACATCCCTACCCACCACCTGAAGCCAACTGAGTCTCTTAACATGGAAGATTGAGCAGCCTTATTAATGTTCTCTGATACAATAAAATATCAGTACTACTACTACAAAGCAGAACATAAAAAAACTCCAAAACAAATCAAGTACACATTAAAAAACAGCTCCAAAAAAACTTACCCCTTTTGGACTTGCTCTCTGCAACACAGGTTGATCTCTAGACTCAGAAAATGCTAGAAAGTTCCTACACAGGAATTTGGAAACACTCCTAACCACCACTTGAAGCCAACTGAGTCTCTTAATACGGAAGATTGAGCAGCCTCATTAATGCTCTCTGATACAATAAAACATCAGTACTACTACTACAAAGTGAAATGTTAAAAATCGCCAAAACAAATCAAGTACACATTAAAAAAAGCACCAAAAAACTTACCTCTTTTGGGCTTGCTCCCTGCAACACAGTATGATCTGTTGATTCTGAGAAATTGCCAGAATATTCCTCCATCTGAAGACATTTGGAACCCCTCCCACACACCACCTGAAGCCAGTTGAGTTCCTTGATGAAGCAGATTAGATAATCTTGAGTCCAGTCCCTCCCACCTCAACTTTGGCCAGCTGCTGGTTAATTTGGGAGTCCCTCATCATCATCATCCCCTAAACACATGTGTAGCCTTGAAAGGAACACCCCAAACCAACCACTGTTACTAAAAACAGTGGGTGACCTCTTTGAGGATGCATCTACTCATACTGTCTCTTCAAAACACATGGATTCATGGTGGGGATCCTTGAGGTTAAACCTCCAAAAGGCTGCTGAGAATCCATAAAAATGAAATTTTGGCTCTGGTTAGAGCCGATGAAGATCCTCATGTCACACAAACACGATGCTAAAATTGATAGCTTTGATCCTCCTGGGGAAGGGGACAAAGTTCTACAGCAACTGCTACCTATGATGCTCTTTATTTTGAATCAAATAGATATGTTACTGCACTAAATTAACTCAGCTAAGGAGATGGAAATTAGATCATTTAAAAGCAGAGAGCTTCCCTATATTGTTTCTGCAGAATTATTTTTTTTTCTTCTATAGCCAACCACAGGGCTCATTTTGGGGGAAAACAAACACATCTTTTATGATTATGGCCATTCAAAGCTGTTTTTTGCTTAATTGGCCTACCCTGGAGGATGGATGGTGTCCTCAGATGATGATTTAATTAAAAACACCTCCTTTTCTTCAAGCTGAGATCTGCAAAAATACTCTGAGTGGCTGATGGATGCTTTGCCAGTACCTTGCCTGCTTTGGTTTTTAATTTTTTCTTTTCAGAATTTTAATTGGTGACATTTGAGGATTATTGATTAACTGTAATTGCCCCTTTTCTCAGGCATCTCCCTACTTATCCCCAGCTCTGTGGTCTTTGCAAAAGATGAAAGCAGAGTGTTTCAGAACTCTAATGGTTTTACTTCTCTGTTAATGAAAATGCTGATGGCTTGACTAGGTTTGTGTTTAACTCCTGTGCCTAGTCCTTGTGTTTGCTTGAACTTTAAACAGCCAGTAAATTCTTTTTCCTTGAAGAAAGTGCATTAGAAGCACATCAAGGTGTGTGGTGCAGTTGACAAGCCAGAAGGAAGGGATGCCATCCAGAGGAAACTTGACAGGCTTGAGGGGTGGGCACATTCTAACCTTATGAAGTTCAACAAGGCCAAGTGCAAAGTCCTGCACCTGGGTTGGGGCAATCCCAAGCACAGATGCAGGCTGGGTGGAGGATGACTTGAGTGCAGCTCTGAAGAGAAGGATTTGGGGTGTCAGTGGTTGAAAAATTCAACATGAGCCTGCAGTGTGCATGTGCAGCCCAGAAGCCAACCCAGTCCTGGGCTGCATCAAGAGAAGTGTGACCAGCAGGTCAACAGAGGAGATTTTGCCCTTCTACTTGGCTCTGGTGAGTCCCCACCTGGAGTATTGTGTACAGTTTTGGAACCCTCAACAGAAGAAGGACATTCAGTTGGTAAGGATGCTAAAGAAATGCCTTAATTTTTATTTAACAAAAAAGAAGTTCAATATTGAGACTAATTTTGTAAAAATATTAAGGAGGAAAATAGTGTTTGTAATCTTCTACCCATGTAATTTTTTTTTGTTGTTGTTTTAGATACACTTAGAATTCTGCATTTTGGAGAAGCGGTATTTATTCTGCGTAAAACTATAAAAATTTATCATCAATTTTCTGAAATGAAGTTTGTTATTAACTTTTTGCTCTGTGGTGAGCAGTGGACACTTACCAGCCACATTCTGGGGACTTCAGCTGCTTTTACCTGTGAGTTCTTTTATTCCACGAAGCAAGACTGACATCAAAATAGGGGGGGAAAGATCACAAAAGGAATAAGGAGGTTCCTTTGGGAAAAAAAGACAACCTAAAGAGTTGGAGTGAGTCATGTGTGCATTCAAGGTTTTCAGGGACATAAAGAGACTTGAGATCCCACTTCTTTTAACAACAAAACTACTTTTGGAACTTTATAACAGAGCAAACTGTGGCATAGAAGGGTGAAGAACAAAGTTGGAAGGAAATAATAAAGGATTTCATAGGCTAACTCCATCTTGAAGGCTTTCCTGCCCCACTACAAGAAGCTTCTTGGCATGCTTTGGTAAGTCCTCTCTTTAATTGTCATCAAACTGAGTTTCAATGGACTTTTTCAGGTGATTTGAGGACATTAGAAATCTTTATTTGAAAAATAACCCCATTTTAATAAAATCTCTCCATCAAGCTTGAAAGTTTGACCTAAACTCTACTCATATTTACTATTGCCTTCACTTGGGATGCTGGTGAAGTGGATGGACAGTTTTTACAGGTATAGTGTGGACATCAAAAGGAGAGAAGATAAAATGTGCTACTGGGATTGCTGTGAAGAATTTAGGGGAACTAAAGGTGGTCCTACAAGCAAGGACAGGAAGGGGCTTACTCACATGATCCAAATGAACCCAGGGCTGAGTGAAAACTATAAAGGAGCTTAAGAGAGATAATTAATAAGGATTAAATGGAAAAAGGGCCAGACATGAACCTAAGAAGAATGATCCAGAGTACTTGAACTGGAAAGCAGACTGTATTAGGCATCTATATTCAATGTGTAAATTTAGATGATGCAAAAACCAATCTGAGTGTGAAACCCGGCCCTGGAATTATGCAGTTAAGGCAAGGGCACTGATTTTGACCATCTGACTAAGCAATTTGAAGGCTATCAGATCAAACCTTGAGGTGTTCTACCAGTAAAATGGAAAAAAAAAGCAGGGAGAGCAGGCAGAGTTCAGCCACTAGGTGGGATAACAGCCTAGCAGGCAAGGCATGATGGAGAGAACTACATCCAGCCTTTGGCCAGCATCATTTTGGCAAGTAAAGCACCACACTAGAGGTGAAACTGGCCACAGCAGATTTAGGAGGCTACAGCATCTCTTTAAATATTCAGAAATGCTCACTGTAATTGCTCTGTTCACATTCAAGTGCTTTTATAATTTGTCAAGTGCAGTTCCATAACTGAACTCACCACATTTGAGATCATCCCAATGGGGCTGTTTTGAAGTTCTTGAAGAAATTGCAACACCAAAGTGAGGGAAATGGGAAAAAAAAACATTTTGAAATCAAAGGATCTGGCTTAATTTGCACGAGAAAGAATCTGACCTGTAGATCTTTGTGGGGGTTTTTTTTGCGAAAAAAAAAAAAAAAAAGGTGATAGTTTCTGCTTTCATATTTACAACACATCTTTCATGCATCTTTAATAGCATTTTTCATAAAAGATGCATTAAGAGTTCTGTTTTGCTTCAGACAGAAGGATCCTTTGCAGGACAGGCAGCTTAATTTGGGTCTTTATAATGATGATCCACTTCTGTTCAGTGAATTGATGCATATGAACTGTGGAGCAAAGATGTGAGAGTGGGAGTTTGGCCTTGCACATAATTATTTTTCAGAAGAAAGCAAGAGCTTTTTCTCCTTACAGCTCAAAGAGAAAGGTCCCACACAGAGAAAGTCTAAACTTCCAGTCCCTTCCAACCCAAAGTATTCTATGATTTTAGGAATGTCACCAAACTAGTGTGGGCTATAGTTAAAAGAAATGCTGCAGTTGTTGCTGAGCAATGGACACAACTCAGCCTCTTTGTGCCTCCTCCTGGCACCTCTTCTTTGGTACCACTTCTGTTCCTCCCCCTTGCACCTCATTTTCTTAAGAGGTTGATTCAAAGAGCAGAGGATTTCTTTGGTTTTGGGAGACCATAGAATTGTTTGGGTTGGAAAGGACCATAAAGATCATCAAGTTCCAACCCCCCTGTCATAGGCAGGGACAACTCCCACTAGATCAGGTTGCTCAGTGCCTTGTCCAACCTGGCCTTAAACACCTCCAGGGAGAGGGGAGCATCCACAACCTCTGGGAAACCTGTTCCAGTGTCTCACCACGCTCAGATCTAAGAGCCAAGAGTGGCAGAAAGACCTTCTGACAGGCTGAGAAGTGATTTTTAGTAGGTCTCAGAGGAAATCAGCCTCTGACATGAGACCTCATTTATTGGTGTCATTCTTGCACAGTGAGGGCATCTATTCTTCCATGGGCACTGAGAGAGATGTCCATCACATGGCTAAAGGACAGAGGAGAGCTGTGGGAATGAGAACCCTCTAGAGTGTCAAGCTTTCATGCTGTTTCTTTAATTTTTTTGTCTGGCAAGTGAAATACATTTCACCAGAAGGTGGGAAAGGACTTGGAACAGAATTGATCTTGGCTGAGCAAACATTTGACAACGTTCTGTGGGAAACAGCCATCTGTCTTGGGAGATATCAACTCCAGGAGATATTGATGGCATGTAAAATATCTGCCTCAGTCCCCAGTCCCAAGGCATTCAGTTTTCAAGCATGGAGAGAGCTGCAATTCTTCAGAGGTAAACCTTTTTTATTTATTTTTATTTTGGGAACACTGACTTACCAGGTGTGCAGTGAAGGGCTCCAGTTTGTTCAAGATGCAGCCTCACACACGTGTTGGTGCCAGGGATGAGATGAAAACTATAGAGGAGCTGCAGAGAGATAATTAATATGGATTAAATGGAAAAAGGGCTTTGTGCTCTGCTTCACAAGTACAGGCCGTTCACAGAGATGGATGTCTCCATCCCAGAAGAGCTTCCTGGAGCAGTTTGGCAGGCTGCTTTCTTCTGAGATACATGAGAGGAGGAAAAAATGAAAAAAAAAGCAACCTTTGAAGGAAACTTTAAAACATACCATGGATTCCAAATAGCTGCTTCTGCTAATAGAGAAACTAATGTATTTATAAAACTGAGAAGCAGACCCCATCCCATGAAGCCTTAAGATTTAGACCATTTTAACTTCCATGTTTTCATAAAAATCAAGATAATCCAAAGTTTCCCCTGGGAGATAAGACTGTGAGTCAGCCCAAATTCACCAATAAATAATCTGCACAGAAGTTAGTACCTGAAGGGGGCTACAGAAAGGACATTTTAATAGGATATGTAGATGGAAGGATTAGGAATAATGGATGTAAATTGGAAGAGGGGAGATTCAGGCTAGATATAAGAAAGAAATTCTTTATGATGAGGGTAGTGAAACACTGGAACAGGTTGGCCAGAGAGGTTGTGGATGCCTCCTCTCTGGAGGCTTTCTTTTTTTTTTTGTTTTTCCTCATTTTCCTGTTTTTTTCAATTTTGGGGAGGGTTTTTTGGGTGTATCTGATGGGTTTATAGTTGCTGCCCAGGTGGGCTACACATTCATGCTATAGCAAGAACAAGCAATGCCTCCCGTCCCGACCGCCCCTTTATACAGCAACTCTCTCCCAGTTAATGCNTAGTCCTCCTATCTTTTTAAAAAGTCCTACACCAGCCTTTCTGTAAGTCTCTTTCAGATATTGATAAGTTACTATGAGGTCCCCCCTCAGCCTTCTCTTCACCAAGCTGAACAGCCCCAACTCCTTCAGCCTGTCCTCTTAAGGGAGTTGATCCAGCCCTTTGATCATTTTCCTGGCCCTCCTCTGGACCCTTTCAAGATACCTGTCTCTGAGCTTTCCTCAAAAAGTGACTGGTGACATAAAAGGGAACAAGAAATAGCATTAAAACCAATCAGATGCTGCAGCGGTGGAAGAAAAAGATGCAACAGCTTCTTCATCCACATATGCTCAGGTGGACAAAGAACAGGAGATGTCCTAGCAGCACAGGGTGCTTCACAGGGCAGAGTTCACAGAAAAGGAGAATTCCAACTTGAGTTGCTGAAAAAAAAAAACCAAAAACCAACAACAACATAAAAATGGTTTAGAAAAATAGTAGTTTCATGGGCTGGGAATAGTGAATACTACTAGGGAGTAGAGGGAGCAGGGATTTGTTTCCTGGGCATCTGGAGCACTCTGGGGAATCAGAGAAATATTAGAACACAGCTAGGAAAGAGATTAATAAAATGTGGAAGAGGAGGGCATGCAGGAGAAGGGATTTTTTCTTGTGCATAGCATGAGGGGAGCTGAGACAGAAGGCTGATAGGATGCACAGTTCTTTAATGATTTTATTTTCACTTGGGTTTGTTTGCATGACAGCTCTGAAATAGGACATAGTACAGGGAAGGGCAATGCTGCATAATGTGAATGAGAAAAAGGGAGCTGCTCAGCTTTTTCATTTAAATGCATGAAAATCTCTGCTAGGTCTGAAGGTGGGGGGTTGGAGGGGAAGGGCAGGAGGGGTTTTTTTAAACAATAAAGATCACACTGAAGTAAATTACTCCAGTGAGAGAACTGACTCAATCTGAAGGCTCATAAGTACTGCTGAAATTGTGAACTTTGCTAATAGTCCCAGGCTGCATTTCTGGATGCTGAGTGGTGGTGCTTTGACTGAAGAAATAGAATCATAGATTAGTTTGGGTTGGAAGGGACCTTAAAGATCATCTAGTTCCAACCCCACTGCCATGGGCAGGGACACCTCCCACCAGACCAGGATGCTCAATGCCTCATCCAGCCTGGTCCTAAACACTTCCAGAGATGATGGGGTTTCCACCACCTCCCTGAGCAACCTGTCCCAATGTCTCCCCACCCTCACAGGGAAGAACCTCCTCCCCATGTCCCATCCAATCTTGCCCTGCTCAAGTTCCAAATCAATCCTTTTCATTTTCTGGCTGCAATCAATCCAAATCCATCCAAATCAGTTCCAAATCAATCCCCTTCATTTTCTGCCTACAATCAATCCAAATCCATCCAAATCACTTCCAAATCAATCCCCTTCATTTTCTGGCTATCATGAAGTGGAAGTTTTGTGATGGACAACTACAGATCTGCATGGAGGACCATTTTACAGGATCCCAGACAAATCTGGGCAAAAAAGCCTCCATACTCTCTAGGTACATGCAAGAGGGAGCCAAGTTGATACAAAACCTGATGTTTCAGCTGCTGGGTTTGAGGCTGAGAGCATTTAATACTTACTACCTTGCCTATTCTGCTAGCATGAAGAGTTCCAGTGAGTGGGCACTTCTTGTGCAACTCCATGCTGTGTGTTTGCTGCTAAAGAGAGATTTTAATCCTGCTTGAAATGCAGAGGTGGGCCCTGAAGGATCAACCATTTCCCATCTGCATTTCAACTCCCTATTTAGGTCTTTGCCTCAAAACTGGTGGCAACCTGCCTACTCTCACACCTCATCGTCACAATGTGTGAAAACAGAGCCCAGCATAGTTAGTAATTATCCCCTCATTATGCCAATGTGCTTCTGATAGCATAATCATGTTTTGTGTTCACAAATTTAGCTTCTTTTCCTGCTAATAAGGATGCTTTAAAAAGAAAAAATACACCAGGGGTACCACTTTCTGTAGCCTGTGCCTGTCCATGCAGCAGTCAGGGACAAAATGTCCCCAGACCTGAAGAATCAGCAGCAGAAAGAAGAATCATGTCAAAATACAGAGAAAACTGAACTAAAAGGGCACCTGAAAAGCATCTAAACTGAATCTGAAAAGTAATTTTATGCCCATTGCAGGTGGTTCAGGGTTTGCACATCACCTAGGAGCAATTTTGATGAGGATTAATTAACCAGCAATTTTCTTCCTCACTGAATTTTAACCGTTTTGTTGTTTATAGTGCCACCTAGGAAGCTCTGCAACAGGCACTAAAACACTTAGGAGAGGCAGCAGAGGGAACGAAGTTAAATCTCAGCATGTGTTTCTTAGCTGGAGATCTTAAAGCATCCCTGGAAACATTTAGCTCACCCCTAAGAAGACAGGGAGTAAGAGGGCACCTTTCCTTGTGGAGGAATTGCCCACCTTGATCTGCGCATTACACACCATCTAAATGCACCCATTCTTGCTAATCCTAGAAGTCTGACCCCAAACTCTTGCTTGCACAGCCAATCTCTCCTCTCCCTTTCCTCTCCCCTCCTCTTCCTTTCCTCTCTCCCTCTTCTTCCTTTCTTCTCTCTCCTCTCCCTCTCCTCTCCTTCTTCTCCTTTCCCCTCCCTTTCTTCTCCCCTCTTCCCTCTCCTCCTCTCCCTCTCCTCTTCTCTCCTCTTCCCTCCCCTTCTCCTCTCCTCTAAGGGCTGAATGTCCTTGGCAGTCTCTTCTTCCTTTCACTACCTATTCAAAAACGTATTTCCTTCCTTCCTGTGCTGATACAATCTTCTGTTCCATCATCTCCAGCTATCCATGCCTTATGAGAAATAAAATAAAAATAATTCCGTAAGGCTGATGAACCCAAGAAAATACTTGCACAGATAATTTAGGAATCATGGAATTTTAGAAACCTGTTTTACCTACCAGACTGCTTTTTTTTTTTTTTGCAGGAGTAGAAAATGCTGGTCTGAACTAGTTCTTCAGAAAATGCAAGTAGTGGCAGCTGAGTTGTGCCTGACATTTTGAAAAGGACAAAGGATGCTCATAATTTCTGTCCAGTTTATTTGGTAAGGCAGCACAGGATTTAGAGATGAGCCCAGATTAATTAGTGCATTATGCCTTCTTATAGGGCAGCAAACCAGAGGGTGGCTGCCACCTTTGAGGGACTTTGCTGTGACTTCTGGACAAGAACTCAATGATGTTGCTGGTGGAGGTGAGAGCAGCAGTGTTTCCATCTTTAGATGGCTGGAGTCACCTCATGCAGAGCAAAGACTAACAGCCACGGTGTTAACATTGACTCTATGAGAGCTCCTCATTCATCTGGCAAATCAAGTTGACTTTCAGGACAATTGAACTCCTTGTGCCTCCATACACTCAGTTAAATTCCAACACAAAATGAGCCTCATTTTATATGGCAGCACTGATAATAGATAGTGCATCTCTCTTTGTAATGAGATGCTCTCATCTCATTTGATGATTGAACCCTGAGCAATCACAATAGTGACAACAATCCTGACAACTGATAGCTCATCCAGCAGAAGGAGATGAGGCTTATGCACCAGAGTTAAAACTTCAGGCTCCCTGAAAACTCAGTCACTTCCTGCATGAGGACCAGCAATCCCAAAACACCATCAAATTTTGCCAAAAATTTCTTTAGACAAGCACAAACCTTTGCGAGAGGGAGTGAATCCAAGCCCCAAGTTCTCACACAGCTTCTAGAAGTGACTCCACTGCCATCCTCTTCTACATCCAGGCCATACTTTGTCCCCAAGGGCAGTCCTAATTTGTGGCTGGACTCCAGACATCCGTGGTTGATACCATCTAGGAATGAGTACACCCTGCTCTTGGCTTTCAGGAAGGTCCATCTCCACTACTCCACCACAGAAATCCCTCCAGATTAATCTGAGGAAGACAATCAACACACATGAAGACCTCTACAAACATTTCCAAGCACCACTCCAAGTGTTATGTGCCTTTGTTCCATCTTTCCTTTTCCTCAGTGAAAAAAATAAATTAAAAAACTCTAAAACCTAATCTTGTGCAAGTAAATCTGACCAAAGCTGGGCAAAACCACTGCACATGAATTCTCCCTAGAGACAATGGTGGAAAAGCAAACAAGACATGGCAGATATTAGTCATTATGTTTAATGTGCTGTTGGGGGATGCTCAGATCCTACAGAGATGAGATCTTGGAAGTCTACAGTGCAGCAGCCAAACACTTCAAGATGAGCTTTTCACATTACTCTGTTTTGACATACTTCAAGATGATCTGGCAGAAAAAATAATTTAGGCAAGCATAGATTTTCCTAAGCAAGGCAGAATGATAAAGCATTACACGTTGTGATATACAGCTGGAATTACACTACCTGAAAAGGCAATATCTCATCTGAAATGCTGAGGATCAGAATCATTTGCTTTTCACATTAAAATACGGAGACATTACAGTACAATTTCTTCAGACTGAAATACTGAGTGACTTGCATAAACAGAGTTTTGGAAATAACAAGTTGTCTTCACCTTTTTCAATCACTAAGAACTAAGTAACTGCCTCAGCTTGTTTCTAAACTGCAGCAAGAGACAGTTCAATTCTCAGATGTTTTAAAGAATAAAATTAAGAGGAAAGGAAATAAAAATAGAAAAAATAAAATTAAGAGGAATTAAATAAAATAAAAATAAAAGAAATAAAATAAAAATAAAAGAAATAAAATAAAAATAGAACAAATAAAATTAAGAAATAAAATTAAAATAGAATAAAAAGGAAAAAAAAATCAAACTAGATCACAATTTTTCAAGCTGCATTATATCATCATACAAGGTTAGGATGTTGGAGTTTGCTTTCTCAAGATTTAACATTATCTACTTGACCAAGCAGCAGCTCAAACAAATAAAACCCCCAACATTGTGAAGCCACCAAATGTGTCATGCCTGTGAGCTTCAAAGCAGCACAAGGCTTGACTAATTTAACACCTTTTTTTTTTTACTCTTGAAGGAGCTGCTAACCCATTGATTCACATTCTGCTCACCTAGGATCATCCTGTCACTGTGGCTCTGAGCTGCAGTGCATTTCTCTCTGTGCAATGAAAAAAAATATTAAAAAGATGTTATAAAAAGTGTTGTGGGCTCTGCTAAGGCTACAGAAGTACCTTGGGGTCTTTGCAGAACATCTCATTAAAGATGCATTATGCTAGTGAGAGGTTTGCAGAAGTGTGGGGCAGTTAAATGAGAGAAAAATTCTCTCCTAGGGAAAGGAGTGATAAAGGATGCTTTATACTTCTTGACTCATGTATTTGGTGTAAGTATAATGTCACAACCCATGTAGATCATATTGGTCTTCCCAGCTGGGTCTGTTAGGTCCCCAGGAAAAGAAATCACACCCTGGGAGTTGCCTGGCACCTCTTGCTCAGCACCCTGCTCAGAAATAAAAAGACCAACATGGAAAACGTGGAGCTGTGTCTATCCTGAGATGCAGGGACAGTAAGTGACACATCAGGGCTTGCCAAGAGCTTTCCCTGCAATAATTCCCATCTTCTATGAACTATGGACATGAGCTATGAGAAAATGTTCCCTAAGGAAAGAACCCATATCAACCTGAAACCCCATTCCTGCTGTATCAATGTTCTCTGCACCAAAGCTCATTCCTAAGCAGATACAACAGATAAAACCCTCAACAAAACAACAAANGCTCCATCCTTCTGACACTCACCCTTTCCATATTTATAGACATGAATGAGGTCCCCCCTCAGTCTCCTCTTCTCCAAGCAAGAGAGACCCAGTTCCCTCAGCCTTTCCTCATAAGGGAGATGCTCCAATCCCTTCATAATCTTTGTGGCTCTGCCCTGTACCCTCTCAAGCATTTCCCTGTCCTTTCTGAACTGAGGGACATGATGAAACAAGTTGCCAAAGCCCAGGGTGTTTTTTACATCCAGCAAGATTAAAATTTGTAAGGGGGCAAGAGAACTTGCTCTTTTTTTAAACTTTCTTTTTTTTAACTGAAGGAAGTATGGCTTTTCTCCAAGTAATGTTTTGCATGAGATATTTTGAAAGTCAGCAAAGAGACCTGCAACAGCAGTCAGGTTCCTTCTTAATTTTGAATTTAGGATCACAGAGACCCAGGTACAGTTTAAAAAAAAAAGGGAGCAGAACTAAGTCAATATTAACATAAAAAGCAGAAGCTGCATTTTTTCACGGGTAGATATTGATTCTACAGAAAAGAAGTAGAAATAAAACCTCTTAATAAAGGTTTTTCTTTTAACCAAAGGCATTGTTAAGACAAGTTTTTTAAAGAATAATCTCACCAAATATACCTGAAAAAATGTCAGGCTCTCCTTCCCTCTTTTTTTTCCCCCCATTTTCTCCCCCCTAAAGGATTTTTTTTCTTTTTCTGTTCTTTCATTGGCACGTGTGTGAAAATATTTGTGTATTATGTCTTTCAATATATGGCAGCACATGTAATACAAATCAAATTAAGATCCAGGAAGGTGATATAAAGGGTTAAAATGTTATCAGAAGTCAGGGAAGTGGGAGAAAAGTTGGAGTCAGTGCCAATGCCCAAGAGCAGCTTTGTGGGTACATGGTTGGGTTTTTGATAGTCCTCTACTTTGTAGAGGGTCAAGTTCATCACTCCCTGTGTCACAAGCAGCCCTGTCCACTCACCCATCTGGAGCTCTGGGCACAGTCTTGCTGATAAAAATGAAAAATAATGAACAAAAGCAGCAAATAAGGGTATATGAGTGGTGCAAGAGGGCAGAGGAACAGACTGCAGGAATCTCACCCCATCTGCAATTCTTATGACTACTCTGGGAAGGAAAATAGAGGTATTTCTTGGGGAAAATGATATTTTTGGATGAAAAAGCAGCACACGTCCCTATGCCAATTCAGTGGGAATGGCTCCATGAGCATGGAAGATTTAAAAATAAGCATTTTTGTACCTGCTCTCTCCTTTCTACACCAAATACAAAGTGAATTAGAAGAATACNACGTCCCTATGCCAATTCAGTGGGAATGGCTCCATGAGCATGGAAGATTTTAAAATAAGCATTTTTGTATCTGATCTCTCCTTTCTACACCAAATACAAAGTGAATTAGAAGGGCAGGTAAGCCTGTGGGAGTAGATTTTTCTGCCTACAGTGCTCAGACATAACCAACAGACTGTGTGGCTCAGCAGGATGGAGAGGATTAACACATCAGGAGCAAAATTGTAGTGAAAAGGCAGTTTTCCCCCTCCTGTCCATGCTGCCTCCATGAATAACAGAAGAGGAGGAACACACTAAAGAGACTGTATTGCCCCAAGTGTCATAAGGCATCATTACATTTCAGAAGTGCCAGCAGATAATTTAAATAAAGACCAAGAGGCACAAGGACACACAGAAGCATTATCAGCCACAACTCCAAGGATAACAGGTTGTTACCACAATTTCCTAAGAGGCTAGAGCTGTGAACAACTCCTTTTTTTTCCTTTTATTTTCACCCTCCCACTCAACAACCTTCAGAAACTGGAGTTTATGGCTCTTTTAAGTTGATGTGCTACAAAGGAAGTGAAAGAAAGCCTCAGGGGGAAGATATTGGTTTTAGCTATTTGATCCAGCTTTTTATATTGCTATTCTTTTCCCAGTTCTGAGAAAAAAAGAAATCCCTTTATCCTCTGATTCCCTGCCTCATCAAAACCAGGCTATTTTACCCAAATAGCCAAGCCACGTTGCTTAATGCCTGCATTGATTTCAACCCCCCCTGGGAGTCAGATCTGAAAGATTTTCCTTGAAGGACTAGACAGAAAGGAGAGTAATTTCTGCTTGTGCTGTGATGCTCTGCCTTTGTCACAAAGTATTACTCTTCCCATCAGGAAAATAAATGGTGCAGCAGGGTGAGGAGGGATTGCAGGGCTACCATGGATGCAGACAGCACCTGGTTGATGGCACCGCATCTTCCAGCACAGTTCAGGTAAAAAAAAAAATTAAAAAAATTAAAAATAGGGTGCTCTACAGCCCCAGTCCAGACTTCAGTGGGACTCTGCACTTTGCCCTTGGGCTGCTGCAGGAGAAGGAAAGTGTGGCTTTTATCAGTGCAGGGCTAATATTAGCTACAGTCTTCTCAGCAAGCAGATGCCTTAACTGCATTTCTCACAACCTCAAAAAGAGAGAGACAAGAAGAGCCACCACAGCAGGGTGTTTGGTGTGACCTACAGCACACCATATGCAAGCAGCGTGTATCTTGCAACTTCCACTCCAGCAGAGATCCTCTGTCCTGGGAAGAAGGGGATGCAGCCAATCCCAGAAGTTAGCCTAGTCTGAGGTGTCCCTAGCTATGGCAGAGGGGTTGGGATTAGATGATGTATTTAAAGATCACTTCCAACCCAAACCATTCTATAATTCTATAGCCCTAATCCAATGCAACCTGCCCTCAAGGACTGAAATGTTGGGTAAAGCAGAGTTTCCCAAAGCTCCACCAACAGAAAATGCTTCAGGTTTTTCCCACTTCCACAGGGTAGATATCACCAGAAGGGGGGGAGCAAGGAGAGGAAGGGTTATCAGTAGGAAAAATAGCATTTAAAGATGCCTCTTGAGGATAACAGGACTTACAAAATGCAGTAGTGAACTCCAGCACAAGACAAATCTATTTAATATGGAGATTTAGCTGGGTGTGTAGCACAGCTGGGAGAGCACCTGACTCCCAAAATTGAGTTTTAAGGGTTCAATTCCTTGTCCAGGTATGTCAGAGTTTGGTTGATGGTTGGACTCAGTCTGAAAGGTCCTTTCCAACCTAGATGATTAGAATTAGCAGTAGGAGCATGGAAGTGTTGGGGATGTCTCACTTCCTATAATTTATCTTAAAAATACAACATATCAGGACAGGCAGGAAAGACCAAACACTTGGCATCTCTTCCAGAAGACACCCAGAGAAAATAATAATTAAAACAATGGATAAATCAAAAGCTACAACTGTTGTTTTTTTTTTTTTTTCTTTCACAAGTGTTAGCCCCAAAGCAGATGATCACAGCTGGGAAAGCTGATTTTGGAATACAAATGAAGAGCACTATCTGGAGGCTTCCTACCAGTAATAAGCTGTGGAGAACACAATCCCTTTGGCTCACAAAAACCATGCAGATGAAACCCAGCTGGCATCACACAGTTGGGATCCTAGCAGCAGTGGAGAAAAAAAGAGTTGGTATCAAAACAGTTTTAGCTACAAGATGAAGCTGTTCAGTCAGAAATTGATCTGGAGGATTTCACTGTGCAAATGAAACGCTGCACTTGGGTTTGGTTGCCTTCCCTTTGAATGCTTTTTGGAATCTTTCAAAGAGATGCTGTGGATGCCCCCTCTCTGGAGCTGTTTAAGGCACTGAGCAGCCTGATCTAGTGGGAGGTGTCCATGCCTATGGCAGGGGGGTTGGAACTCTATGATCTTTAAGGTCCCTTCCAACCCAAACTATTCTAAATATTCCCCCACATTCTGCTGTCTTGCCCTTTTCCAAAGAAAATCATAGGGTGCAGAAGAAGCTTTATCCATCCTTCTACCCAACAATATTAAGTTCATTCCCACAATCTCAAATACTTGTAACATCAACTACAAATAGATCTACTCCTCCATCACAAGCTAAGATACACTTTTAAGAGCAAGCCCTAACTCAGATCACTGGTGTCCATGAATTACATGTTAAGCCTGGGCTGATCCCTTCTCCTTGCCTTCACTTTTACTGCTCCCAATACCTGTTAAATAAAATATATCACTGCCAATCCCCCATATAGGGAAGAAAACTCTCCCCTAAGCAAGGTTTATATGGTTCTACTGCACCATACTCACCCTGGCAAGCTAAATCCTGCCTTACACCAACTTATCTTTACATGCTGACAACAAATGAAGCAGAATTAATGGATTTTTTTTGCAGCAGAGCATCCTAGAAGACTTTGCACAAGGTCAGCGGCCCATATCACCCAAGTAGATGCCATTGTATTGCCATGTCCTATTGCTGTTACTCATGCATTACTCTAGATTTCTTCTAGGGATGCAAAGATGAATTTCCTGCTTCAAAAATAGGGAAATGGTGGTGGAGAAAGCCACCAACTAGTGGATTATGATTTGCTTTGGAGGACTGCTGGCCACGCCTTCCACAAAGGCATAGATACTTAGGTTTTTCTCTTTTGGATAGACTTTTTTGTTTGTTTAAAAAAGGTCATATTGTCCTACCTCCTATTTTCTCATCTGAAAGTTCATTCAAAAGCAAGGAATCACATCCTTTTTGTCTATAGTTAAAGGATGAGAAAATCCTGATAATATTATGAGAAACTTCATCCTGCTGAAACACTGACAATCAGTCAGATTTTAAGCAGGATGCATTAGGCTTGTTTTGACAGTCATTTTGATGAGCTGAGTTTGTTTCCAGTTCCAGCTGGTTATCAGTATTTCTAGGGCTCAGTCCAAAGCTCTGAGCAACATGGTTATCAAACCCAAGAGCTTTTTGGATCTGGCATGCTTTGCCTAAAAGATTGCTGCAAATCCATCCATCCAGCTGCTAACCTGCCCCAGGTGCAGCTGCTGTGTACAGCCTAGGAATGTCTCAACACCTTGCCAGGAAAAAAAGATAAACACATTGAAAGGTACCTGCAGAAAACCCCAACTGATTTCAAGAGAAGCACAATCAGACTTCAGAGTGTAAAAAAACATTGTGGTTGTGTAAAGTGATGCTATTCCATACTTTCCTGCATCTTTCATTTCTAGAACAGCCCTCCCCCCCATCCCTTTATCATTTCCAAGCTGGCTATTAAAAGGTAAGGCTGGAGAAATAGTCCATGTTCTCCACTTTTCCAGAAGCTGCCCCTCTGCAGAAGCCCGCATAGCAGACACAGCCAGAAGAGTTGGACACCTA
>VZTY01014748.1:21502-41131 GCA_013400935.1 Turnix velox | reverse complement strand
CCAGGCCTGGCCTGACCTGACTCGACCCTCCGTTTGCTTGCAGGCGCGGCGGCAGAATGACACGATGGACGCGGGCGGCGGCCCCCTCCTCCCTGACAGCGTCCTCTACGAGATCTTCCTCTACTTGGACCACGTAGACGTGCTGTCGGTGGGGTTGGTGTGCCAGCAGTGGCACGCCGTGGCCCGCGACGAATTCCTCTGGAAGGAGCTCTTCTACCGCTACTACCGAGTCTCCCGGGAGGTGCCCCGACACCCAGGTGCGCGGGGGTGAGGGGGAAGGGGCTGATGGGGCTGCCGTAGGGCAGCGAGTAGGGCGATGGGGCCGGGCCCGGGGGTTACTCCTCGCATGGTGGTACCCCAGCTCTCCCCGCCGTGAGTCCCGAGGGAGAAATCCGGCCCCCCCCCATCTCCTCTGGTCGTCTCCCCCTCTGCCCTCTGATGGGGATGGGGCCACTGAGGTGTGCACGTGAAGGGCTGTGGAACTGCTCAAACCCTTCAGAAAGCGGCACCAGACAGATTAAATGCTTCAGTTTTTCCTTTTCTCGCAGAAATGGGGGTCTCCAAGCTCTGTCCTTGGGCAGGTGATCCCCAGTAGCCACGGCACAACTTGTCAGGGCTTTGCTGCTGCTGGGGAGATCCTGAGGAGACGCAGTGAGTCACTGCACTGCCACCCCACAGCCCAGTTGGATTCCATGATAATCACTGCTGGCTTTTCCTGATTGGGACCTCTTAGCAAGGCTCTGCTTCAGGCTCTATCCCTTTTCTACCTGCACTGGGAAGAGTTGCTGGCAGATCATTTCCATAAGACGTGGGCAACAGCAGCAGCCTGGCTGTGCCTGCCCTCTAGAGAAGGGGATGGGCGTGTGGCCATTTGACTGTACAGTGGACAGATGCTAAGGCAGGCGATGACCCACTTTGTGAGGGCAGGTTGGACTTGATCTTGGCCTCAGCATGCAATATGAAAATGACCCATTAATAGTCAGCATCAACCAAGCCTGGCAGGGCCTTCCCTGGATAGAGCTGTTGATGGTTTCAATTGTAGTTATCTGCTTCCCGTGGAGTATTAGGTGCTGGAAGTGGTTTGGTGCCAACAGGGAGGATACAGGCTAAGACAGGCCTTGGGCACCTGCTGACAAGGTCCTTGCCAATGTGGATCTCTCTTAGGAGGTGAAAAGCCCATTTTCAAGAGTGCTGCAGAAGTTTGGGAGGACTGTGCTCCATCCTCTGCCCCAGGGATGTGCCTGGGGCACCCAGCAGCAGCCAAGGCAGAGGGAATTGGCTTCTTCCTTTCAAGTTGCAGTTGCCACAAAAGGAGAGCATAAATGCCAAGGATGAAGCAGTAGGGAATCTGTCACTTTGCAGTGAGCTCTGTCTCTCCACAGTGAGAAGAGCTGAGGTGGGGATGCTGAGGTGCGGGCTGCTTTACCGGGCACTCCATTAAATATCTTATNGTGAGAAGAGCTGAGGTGGGGATGGGATGACTTGGGCTGTACAGTTCCAGGAGCTCCACGGGGTTAGATTTTCACCAGGCTTGTTCTCTTCTGGATTTAGGAAGCTCCTAGCCCTGTTCTTTGGCACTACTTGGAATTCATCAGTCAGTGTAACTGGTATCTCTCAAGATGCACTTTTGGAGCTGTGAAAACCCTCCACGAGGCAGTGAAAACATAGGATGGCTGATAGGCCTGGCAAGGGGCTGAAGCAAAAGTTTGGGGGAATCTTCTCCCTGCCCTGGTATCCACTGGGTCTTATAAGAGGAAATGTTGGGGTTTCTTATCCAAATGGGATCTATCCAGACTGCTTCCCAACTGGATGGACCACAACCATGAGTTTTGGAGGGGTTGAAGCCCTTTGTCTAGCAAACAGTGGTGGGTTGTCCTGGCAGATGCATCTCCCTCTCTGCAGGAGCAGGTGCCTCCTGGACTGCAGCCAGTTCCAAAACATCCTTCAGCCCTGTTCAGTGTAACTAGGGAAATTGGCCCTTATCCATATACATGTCTAATCCTCTTTGCTTCTTTGGGATTTGCTGCTGCAAGAAGCCTGCGGGCTGCTTTACTGGGCACTCCATTAAATATCTTGTCTCTTTATTGGCAGTCAGCATGACTTCTGCCAGTGAGGTCCTGCTGCAGCCTCCTCTTCTCTCCTGGCATGCTGTATCCAGCTCCACTTCTCTCTTGTTTTCTCTAGTCTCTTATCTCATGGGATGTTTTTTTCCTGGACTCTTTGCCTCTCTAGAACCCTCTCAGTTCTGTGTTAGACAAGATAAAGATAATCAGAGTGCAGCCCGGTGCCCTGAGGAGCAGCTACCCCTCATCACATGAGCCATTTGTTTGCCTTCTGCTGGAGCACATCTACAGTTCCTGGCTGTTTTGTCCTGAGCAAGGCTTTGTTAGATAGCAGAGAGCTGTGCCCTGTGTGCTTCTTACACTGCCTGCATCTGTTGAAAAAATAGTGGCATGGAGTTGTGTCTTTACTGAAAGAAAGCATTTTCTCTGTGTGTGACTGGGGAAGCTACTGAGAAAGGAAATAAGCCTGGCTGAGGCTGTAGAAACCTTGGAGCTCCTGACATTGCCAACAGCTTTGTGATTTTGTGGCTGTCATCTTCAACTTGCCCTGTCCCTTCCCTCCACTTACGTTCTCCTCCTGTCTCCCCACACCTGCATTACAGCTGCTGTCTCCTGGTATGAGGAGTTCCAGAGACTCTACGACACCATCCCCTGTGTGGAAGTGCAGGCCCTGAAGGAGCACAATGACCAGGTTTTGCACCTCAGCTTTTCCCACTCCGGCTGTTTGTTTGCATCGTGCTCCAAAGACTGTACTGTCAAGGTAAAGTGGCAGCAGCCTCTCCCTGGAGAGCTCTTCTGGCTTTAATTTAGTGGGACTTGGCCACAAAAGCACCCTGTAGGAAGGAAAGCAGAGGTTTGTGTGAGTATCCCTGGACTTAGGCTGGTTCTTGTGGATGCTGAGTTGTTCCCAGATCCACAGAACTAATGGCTTTTGTAAGCATAGCCTTGAGGGCTGTGGCTTCCAGCTGTGGCCTGTGTGAAGGTGGCTGAGGTGCCTCTCTGGCTCTGGCTGCTTTCTGTGTGCAATTCAGTTCCCTGCCACGGATGTAACAAATAGTGGGGAGATGATAATTCACTGCAGAAAATGCCTTTCATGAATTGATGTCTTGGGAGATATTTCTCTGAACGTGCTAAAAAGCCCATCTGTGACCAGGACCATTTGCTGCCTGAAACTACCTCCACTGGCTGATGGTAAAGTTTTTCAAAGTTGTTGGTAATTTTCTAACAGGCGAATTGGGATTGGGCTGCAGTTAATCAGGGAATAGGGTCTTTGATACTACTTTTTTTGGTTCCTTGTACTGGTGAATGCTGGCAGCACAGATGAAGTGGAACTGCTCTCGCTCTGCCTTCTCAGCAGCTTCCTCAGTGTTTGTTTATTTGTCTTCAGATCTGGAGCAATGAGTTGGACATCTCCTTGCAGCACAGCTCCAACATGAGGCCATACAACTGGAGCTACACTCAGTTCTCCCAGTTCAACTCCGATGACTCCCTCCTTTTGGTATCAGGTGTCTTTGTGGGGCCTCACAACTCTTCCTCAGGAGAGATTGCCGTAATCAGCATGGGTAAATACTGCCCTCACCTTCAGTGGGGCTTCCTGAGGGGTGGGAAATGGTGGGTGCTGAGTTCTCTTCCTCTTCGGGTATGTGGTGGTCTTGTCCTCTGTCCTCTTCTTGTTGTGCCTTCCACCACCTGTTCAAAGAGGTTCCAGTCACAGTTTCACAGGATAGACCTTCTGGATAGCCTTAGCTCTGCTCAGGCCAGCATGTCATCACTTAAAGGCAGCATGGCCTGTATTTATTCTCAGTTCTAAGCCACAGTCAGGTCAAGGCAAGAGTTATCCATGTTACTTGTTGTCTTGAGGCCACTGTTTCTGACTTGAGTAGTGCTTGTCCCACTACGAGCTCTCACGTAGTTTTGTGTGGTACCTTCATCTGGAGCTGCTTCCCCTGTTCTGCTGCATTTTGTGAAACTTACTAATCCAAACTGCTTTATTTTTTGCTGTCTCTGTGCTGCAGTCCCAAAAATCAAGCACACAGCTATCTGCTCAGAAGGACCAGGGGTAGGAGTGAGGAAGTACTGTATGTGTTTGGCTTGTTCTCGTCCTTGGGGTTTGTGCTTTGGGCCACACTTTGAGAAAGGCTGTGAGATTGTGCTCTAGTCTGTATCTGCTTGGCTGCCCTTTTTGTTTTCCTGTTTTCCTTGTGTGTGCCCTACGCACACATCTGTGTAGAAGAGGGAAATAATCCATCTCCATAGCAGCGACTGGAGCTGAGCACTGGTTGGGCTCAGTGTCAGCTCAGCTTGCAGTGGAGCTGACATCAGAATGATTTGAATCTACTTCTTGCATCTTCTTCAGAGCCCTTGCCAGAAGCTGTCACCTCACTCTTGTGTTTTCTTTCCTCTCCCCTCCAGAGAACTTTACGCTGCTTTCCAGGGTGAGGAACAAACCCTACGATGTCTTTGGCTGTTGGCTGAATGAAACCAACTTGATATCTGGCAATCTGCACCGCATCGGGCGCATCACCTCCTGCTCCGTGCTCTGGCTGAACAACGCTTTCCAGGTGAGCTGATTTTGTTCTGGCTCCACAGGCAGATGCTGCTTCCTGCTTCTTCCTGAGGGAGGAAAGGCTTGGGAGGAGAAGCGATCCAGGGAGAATGGCCTAATCTTCCTGCCTTCCCTGTTTGTCTTCTCTGACTTGCCTTCAGGATCTTGAGCTAAGGCAAGCCTTGCCTGAGGGTGCTCCACCATTGGCTGTTGTGTTGCAATATTCTAACTACTTCCAGATTCTATTAACTCTTGCCCATTAATTGGGAAAATAGCTTGACTGTGGTGCCCTAGAGTGTGTGTTGCTCAACAAGAGGGTGGTTGAACCACAGCAGGGTTGCTGAGGTCCTTGATAGTATGAAGCTAGGTCTGGGACAGCCATAGCCTGGTGCGTATCCAAGCTGTGGTCATTCTCCCACTTGGCAGCTCAGGGTGTCTCAGCTGGAGTAAGCTGAGAGGCTGAGCTTAGCCCTGTCTGACATTTCTGTGGGGCAGGTGCTGTCTCTTACACTGTGGTGAGATCTGGAGATCTGTGTGTGCTGGCCTTAGGCTGCTTGTTTGTCTTCTGACATTTGTGCTGCTCACACGTGTTCCTCTACTGTGCTTTACCTCTGTCTGTCGCAGCTGAGCATCCCAGTATCTGGTGTTTTAACTTGATAGATGCTGACTCCAGGTGAAATCCTCTGATAGCAGAGACCCTTCCCATAACCATCTCTCTGCTGCACAGATGCTGCAGCATTAACTCTTCCATCCCCAGGAGGGGAGGAAGGACCTGGCTGGCTTTGACATGGGCTGTTGTAGTCTGGCCATGGACTGCTAGAGCAGTTAGGCAGGAAGAGACCTGCTTGTGTCTGGATGCCAGGCTGAACCTACCAAGCATTAAAGGCAGACTTCAAGAGCATCTCCTGTCCCCAGCAGCAGCTTGTGGGACAGGAGATGGCACTTCACTCTGCACGTGTTCGTCACTGAGGCCTGTTCTTGAAATTCTTGTAGAGCACCAAGCAGCACCAGCTAACAGCCTTAGGTGGGCAGCAAGGCTGCCAGGCTGCTTTGTTTCCCACTCTGCTGTTGTTTGCCTGCAGGAGCTTTTTTCTCTCTGTGTCCTCACCTCCAGGATTGTGCTTTACCTCTGTCTGTCGGCCAGCCTCCTGGGCTGGTTCTCGTGGTCAGTGCAAAGGCTGGTGTGTGCTGCAGCAGCTCAGGATCTGGGCTTTGGTTCTTGGTTGGAGCTGTAGGAGGATCCTGCTCACTCCTCCCTTCTGCTCTTGCAGGGCATAGAGTCTGAGAACGTGAATGTAGTGAAGAGACTGTTCAAAATCCAGAACCTGAACGCCAGCACTATCCGGACTGTGATGGTGGCTGACTGCAGCCGGTACGATTCCCCAGACCTGCTCCTGGACTATGAGGAGCAGCTCGCCGCTTCCTCCACCTGCCCTGTCTTTGATCTCGGCAGTGACAGCGAGGAAGAGGAGGCCAAACCCAAGCAGACTCCGGAGCCAGCAGTACAGGAATTGCCAGATGAAGGGGGTGTGACACCAGAGGACGGGCTGCAGCAGTTCTTTGATGATATCATGGAGGGCCGAGTGAGGCCTGCCATGACCGAGACAGAGCTGGAGACAAAGGTGGCTGAGCTGTTTGTACGCAGCAGAACTAAACCACCCGAGCTGAGTCTGCTCCCCACAGACACCAACACCAAGACTAAATACTTAATCTTCACCACAGGATGCCTCACCTACACCCCCCACCAGATAGGTAAGGCTGTGGTCTGAGCCTGGGGCACACCAGCCTCCCTGGGGGTGTGGGCTGCAGCTACTCTCTGAATTTGAATCTGGAAAAGACCCGAGTTTATTTGCTGCCTGTTTGTGGTGAGTGAGTTACAGTTTATCTCAGGCTGAGCCTGTAGGAAGGGAGGCTGAGGGAAGGCCTCGCTCTCTACAACTCCCTGAAAGGAGGGTGTTGCCAGGGGGAGTTGGGCTCTCTTCCAAGGAAATGGTCTCAAATTGTGTCAGGGAGGGTTAGGATGGGTATTAGCAGAAGTATTGATGATGTAAAGGTTATCAAGCACTGGAACAGGCTGCGCAGGGAAAGGATTGAGGCACCATCCCGGAGGTATTTAAAAGATGGGCAGACGTAGAGCTTAGAGATATGATTTAGGACTGGTTCTTGTCAGTGTTGGGTTGATGGTTGGACTTGGTGATCTGAAAGATCCCTTCCAAACTGGGCCATTCCATGATTCTATGATTATTCTTTATATGGAAGGCTTTTCAGGTGCCCCAGTCACTGAAGGAGGTTCCAGAAGCACTTGTCTCAGGGTTGTTCTGTTTTACCAAAACTTGGCCAAACAAGAAGGTTTTGAGGGCTGAGCAGAAGATAGAAAGGAACTCCTGATTTAAGGACACCAGGCATGAGATGCACACATGTGGATGGGTGTGAAGGGCAGTGATTTCCCTGGTAGGAGTGTGTGGAAGGCCTCAGCCCTATTGACTCATGGGGGTGGAGAGGGCATCAGGGCAAGGCTGGTTTGAGTAACCTGGAGTTCAGGTGCATGTTGCTCCTTGCTGCTTTATCCTGGAAAACAGAACCCTCCCTGTCCAGTGCCTCCTCTCCTGTCACTGTGTGACCAGTCTGTCACTTGGCCTTTCAGCCTTAGCGAAACATTTGAGCATCCCTGTTTTGGTGTTGAAGGGGTTTCACAGTGTGCTATTAGCTACCTCGGTGGATGTTTCCATGGCAAGCTGATCCCAGCAGATCTATCTGCTTCCTCGGCAGAGTGCAAGGAGCTGTATATGCAGCATGAGCCAGGCCATGCTGCTGTCAGTGACATTTTTCTGGGTGAGGACTTCCCTTGGCTCCTCCAAGGCTCTGTCGGTGAGGCACTGGGATTCACAGTCTGAATTTATAAGGATTACAAGTGCAGTGAGCAGGCAGTCTGGTTGCTGCTCCAAAGCTCCTAAAACTAGAAGAGGACTTTGGTGGAAAGGACCAGATAGATCAGCAGAAATGGGGGGGAAGCAGAACTCCTTCTAGGCATGAAGACTGTCCTGTAAAGCCAGACAGTTTCAGTTCCTTCTGCTGCTTGTACAATTACAATCATGCTTTCCTGATACAAGCTGTTCTGACCTTCCTGCTACTTGGTCCTGCATCAGTACAGCCCAGTAAGGTAGGGAAAGGCAGCTGCTGAAGCTTTAGGCAACTTGGAGGAAAGTCACTTGGATTTTGCCCATCTAAGTTGTGTGACCTGGTCTGAGAGCAGCTCTGTTCCTGTCCATGGCTGGGTCTGCAGATGGACATGGTGAACCTTGGTCTCCCCAGGGATGTGCAGTGGGTGCTTTGCACTGACACAGCACATCATCCTGACCCACCAGCCTGAGCAAGTGCCACCTCACAGGCTGGGACCTGTGTGGGGCAGAGGCAGCTTCTGCCTTCAGACTCCAGCACAGCCTCCCAGGGCCCTGGGGTTTGATGCCTTTGAACTCCAGTGTATCCCTGGCCAGCAGCCAGCACCCGCAGCGCAGACGGGCTGTTGGGAGGGACAGACCCTGGTACTGGGCTTCTCTCCCAGTCGTGAGTCACTGTGAAATGTTATGATTGCTTATGGGTTTGTGTGTCAAACTGGCCTTTGTACAGCTGCCATGTGCCCCTGAGGAGCTGGGACTGGAAAGAGCTGGCTGTCACCCTGGTGTCTCACCAGGCTGGAGCTGCTGGTGGGAACCACACTCCCAGCTGCAGCCATCGGTGCTGTCTCACCTGATGTGCTGCATGCCAGAAGTTCCCTTTGAGCTCTGGTCTCTTCTGTGCAGGTGTCGGGCTTGAGTCATGGGCAAAGTTGCCTGTTCTGCTGCTTTGTGGGGTGGACAGTGCTGAGTTTGGAGCTGGGAGTGCAGTGCTGTGGAAATGAGGATGAAGGTGCTGGTGAGCAGTGCTAGTTGGGTGGAGGAGCAAAGTTCCTCTCTTGAAGGTCCACAGCTGCCTGGTTTCAGATGTACAGAGCTTGGAGACTTGATCTGGGGATGGTTCTTGTCAGAGTTAGGTTGATGGTTGGACTCCATGATTTGAAAGATCCTTTCCAGCCCTGAGTCATTCTATGTTTTTGTGATGCTTTGAAGGGCCTTGGGCTTGAGGAACAGCATGATGTCACTCTTTGGTGTGTGGGAAATAGCTGAAATCAAGGGTTTCCAGCAGTGATTCTCTAAGGCCATGGGTTGGGCTGTCTTCCAGCTCCTCTGGGACCTGCTGAACATTAAACCCACGTGTGCCCAAGAGCTGCTGGTGATGGCTTATTTTTGGGGTCTCTGGTGCTGACACTCATAGCATGTGCGTCAGGAAGTTCAACAGCTGTAAAGCTGTAGAGTCCAGTTCAGGTTTAAACACCTGTATGATCCTTCCTGCACTCAACAGTGGCAGGGGAAAGCCCTGTGTGTCTGTGGAGCCTTCTCCAAGCTGGGCATTGCAGGGAATGGGGTCAGCCCAAGGGTTCATTTTGTAGCATCATTGTAGAGGGTGTTGGGTTGGAAGAGACCTTCAAAGGCCATCTAATCCAATGCCCCACAGTGAGCAGGGACACCTTGCACTAGATCAGGTGGTTCAGAGCTTCAGTGGGTCTGGATTTGAATGTCTCCGGGGATGGGGCCTTGACCAGCTCTCTGGGCAATCTGTACCAGTGCCTCACCTCGATTTCATCCATTCTGGAGAAAAAACTTTCTTCAACCAGAGTATGTCTGGGCCAGCACAGCTCCCTTGTGCTTCCCAGTGCTGTGGAATGCTGTGGAAGGGGTGGCTGCAGCAGTTGAGTGCTGGGTATCTCCCTGTCTGGGATTGGTGGTGCCTATGGGCAGTGTCTTGGCCAAAGGCACCACTTACAAGAAGTGGAAAGGGCCTGGAAGGGACAGCAGCCCTGACACTGTCCTCACCTCCTCAGCAAACCACTTCTCCCTTCTTGAAGAAAATTCCTTTCTTGAAGCCTGGGGACTCCCTCTGTCCCTGCAGTCTGCTGGCAGCAGCTGACAGCAACCCTGACCATGCTTTCTGTCCCCAAGGGATTAAAAGGATCCTGCCCCATCAGATGACAACTGCTGGGCCAGTGCTTGGGGAGGAGAGGCGCTCGGATGAGTTCTTTGACTCTCTGGATCATGTCATTGATGTCCACGGACACATCATCGGGATGGGCCTCTCCCCTGACCACAGGTGAGCCTGGGGGAGTGACAGTGCTGGCCTGAGACACTGGGTTAGGCTGTTTCACAGCTGCTGAGAGGCTTTGTGGGAGGAACCAGAGAATAACATAATGCAGTGGATGGCATGAAGTGTCCACATTGGCTACTCTGCTTGTTCATGTCCCATTGACCTGGGTATGTAGCTGAGTTGGGAGAGCATCAGGCTCCTAATCTGGAAGCCAAGGGTTCAAGTCCCTGTCCAGGTATGAGACTTGTCACAGTTGGGCTGATGGTTGGACTTGATGATCTGAAAGGTCTCTTCCAACCTAGATGATTGATTTGTGCCCCAGTCCTGCTGGTATGTGGCACCAGAGGGGCACTTGCCATGGTTTCAGCAGAAATGCTTTCCTTCCACTGTGCTGCTGAGCCAAATTCAGGATAGGATCAGGCAAGGACCATTGTGAGAGCTCCTGGTTGAGCTGCTCCCTTTCATGTGTCTTGTTCCTGAGGCAGATCAATAGGTCAGCATCCTTAAAGATGCATTAGCTCACCTTAGGTGGCCCTTTCCTTTACAAACAGGGTAAGATATGGTTCAGTACCATATTTGTGTTTCAGCTTGTTTTGATGATCTGAGGATCAGAGCCCCTCTGCAGTGAGGACACACTGAGAGAGTTGGGGCTGTTCAGCCTGGAGAACTGAAGGTTCTGGGGAGAACTCACAGTGGCTTACCAGTACCTGAAGGGGCTACAGGGAAGCTGGGGAGGGGCTATTTGCCAGGGCATGGAGCGATGGGATGAGGAGCAGTGGGTTTAAATTGGAGAAGCCAGGGCTTAGATTAGACATTAGGAATAAGTTCCTCACCCTGAGGGTGGTGAGACACTGGAACAGGTTGCCCAGAGAGGTGGCAGAAGCCCCATCCCTGGAGACATTCAAGGCCAGGCTTGATGAGGCTCTGAGTAACTTGGTCTCTTGTAAGATGTCCCTGCTCATAGCAGGGGGTTGGACTAGATGGCCTTTTATGCTGCCTTCCAACTGAGCACACTCAGTGATTCTGTGACTCAGGCTGGATCTCAGGGAGCAGAGTTTAAGGTTGTTACAGGCCAGAGAAACTGCTCAGTTCCTGCCCTGCATGTTACTGCTGGGGCTCTGAGCTCCATGGTGTGCAGTGTGGTGTAGGGTAACCCTCTGCTGCCCTCCCAAAGGTACCTGTATGTGAACAGCCGTGCCTGGCCGCGGGACTGTGTCATCTCTGACCCCATGCAGCCACCCCCCATTGCTGAGGAGATTGATCTCCATGTCTTTGACCTGAAGACAATGAAGGAAGTGAAAAGAGCTCTCCGTGCACACCGGGCCTACACCCCCAATGAGGAATGCTTCTTCATCTTCCTGGATGTCAGCAGGGACTTCGTGGCAAGGTATGGGGCCGTGGGAGTGGGCAGGAGCCTGATCCTGGGTCTGGAAGGGCCTCAGGGAGGGCTTGTGCCAGTAAGGTTAGTCAGTGTGCTGGGAGCAGAACAGAAACCATGGGGTTTGTAAAGAACAGAGGGATTGATTCAGAGGCTGCTGATTGTGTGCCCAGTCCTGTTGTGAAATCAGTGATGAGAGGGGAAATTTTGGGCTGTGACATGTTTGGCAGAGGGTGGTAAATGCTCTTTTTGGGACCTGTGGGTGTCATGGGGGAAGTTGAAGGGGCTCTGGAGGCACTGACCCTGCCCTGGCTAAAGGTCTTGGGTGCCTGGGTTGGGAGCTGCAGATTATGGAGGCTGCTAGGTGATGTCCTTACCAGTGTCTTCTCTGCCACAGTGGAGCAGAGGATCACCATGGCTACATCTGGGACCGGCACTATAACATCTGTCTGGCCAAACTGCAGCACGACAACGTGGTCAACTCGGTGGCCTTCAGCCCGGTGGAGCAGGAGCTGCTTCTGACTGCCAGTGATGACAGCACCATCAAGGTGTGGCGCTCCCCCCGTGCTGTGCGCCTCCAGCAGGCCAGGAAACCCAGGTCCAGGAAACTGCTCTTCTCCTGGCTCATGAACCAGAGAAGCTGAAGCCAGTTACACCCGCTCCTGCGGCTTCCTCACTGCAGCCACCTCCTCTGGAGCTCACAGAGCTTCAAGCCCTACGCCACAGAGACCAGCTCTGGGCATGCACTTCCCATCTCCTGAGCCAGGAGGAACCCCAGCAGCGGGAACTGCTTCCTCCTCAGAGCATCTGCTTTGAAGACAAGAGCATGAGAGCTGAGAGCCTGTTCCCATGGCTGGTGGGCAGCAGTCCCGGCTGGTCACTGCAGGGTGGGTGCTCCACAGCTTCTCACCAGCGCTGCTACTGGGTCACAGCTCCTGGGGGGAGTGTTGGGCTCTGAGAACGGACTGAGCTGTGCTTCCAGCATGTGTATGGGGTGAGGCAGGGATGGGGCCGACCTTGCCAGGAGCCGAGCACTTGGCAGAGTGGCAGCACACTGCTGTGCTGCTCTACTGCAGGACTCTCTTAAAATGGTCCTTTTATTAGTGTTAGTTTGTCCCAAACCTCTTCGGGCAACACATCTGGCTGCTGGGGGACACTGAGTGCCTCTTCCCTGGGCACAGGGCTGGGGCCTCACTGTCAGATGGCCCCTGGGGACACAGTTGGGGCCTTGTAGATGCCTTCTGTTAGATGTGTTGCTGGCACTAGTTTCCAAACTTCAGAGTGGGAAGGGCTGGTGCTGGCTTTTCCTCTGCTCAGCAGCACTTAAACAAACAAGCCTATTTATTGCGGGTGATCTGCTGTCCCTCCCTGAGTGGGTGACTGTGAGGAGGGCTCCAGTCATGGCACTTTAGGTTCTTGTGATATGTTCTCTGTGAATAGGTGCAGGCACCCAGAGGTGGCTGCAGGTCTGTGGTGCCCAGGGAGGGACACAGCCCTCCCCTGTCTGTAGTGACAGTTTGAATAAGCTGCTTTCCACCCAGAATGACTTGCTGGGGTTCATGGTCAGCTCCTCCGGCGACCCCTCTGATGGTGGACGTGGATCACTTGAAGTGATTATGAACTCTGTTTACTCTCTGTCCCTGAAGCTTTTCTCCAGCAGCCACCCCTACCCAGGTGAGAGTTAAAATAAAGCTCCTGTCCTTGCCCTGGCCCAGGGCTGGGGGTGGCACCAGGAGCTGGGCTCTGGGCTACCTGAAAGGAGCTGCATTCCCTGCAGGGGCCGTGGGAGGCATTTTGTGTCTCCCTGGGAGTAGTGAGGCAGTTGTCTGTGCCACTCACAGACTTGGACTGCAAGTAAACTGTGTGGAGGCAGCAGAGCCTGTCTTGCTTTGCACTGAGAGTGCTGACAGCTCCTGCAGCCTTCTGCAGAGGGTCTGTGCCCTTGCTCAGCTCTGCCCCAGCAGCCCCCTCCAGCTTCACCCAACTCCCCCTGTACTCAGGTTTTCTGTCATCATCCGGAACCAGGGCCGTCCTTCACGTGTGTGTGCACCAGATCCATGTCCCACACTGGCCACTCACACAGCCCAGGAACAGCCTCTGCCTTCCCCTCACCTCCCTCGCAGGATGGTGAAATCCCTTCTCCTTGGCTTGGTGCCCTGTGAGCAGGCACCAAGGGCTGATGTTTGTACCAGAGTTTTGCTCTTCACTATGGCATTGAATAAATATTCTGCTAAAGCATCTCTGCCCTGTGAGTTTGTTTGGCTGAGTGCTGTTCTACTGAAGCCAGAAGTGGCCCCTGGCTGTGCCTGCATCCTTGGGGGGCTCCAGAGGCAACCACATACCTTGGCTCACAGCCCTGTGCTGTGCAGTGCAGGCAATGGGCTGTAAAACTACAGCAGGAGAAGAGAGGCAGAGAATCAGCCAAATCTTTACCCTCGAGGAGGAGACAGCCCTGCAGCAGGGGAACAGCCACTCTTGGTGCCTGGGGAAAGCTAATCTCTGCTAAGGACAGTCCAAGGACTGGAGCATTTCCCCCTTCTCACTCCCCTCCTTGGGTGCTCCACAGGTGAGGCAGCAAGTAAAAGTACAGCCGTACATCCAGGCAGACTGAGGCCAAGTCACCTCTTGCTCCAGGAGCTCTGTCCCAGCTTGCTCCAGCACTTCCAGTTTGGGGCCACGCAAATCCCTTCCTGAAGTGAAGAAGCTCCCAGGGCAAAAAGAACCCCCACCCCGAAGGCATTTTGCCCCTGCTCCTCCTCCAACCCCCCCCACCCCTAAGTCCCAGGGGGGTGTATGACAAGAAAGCTCTTCCAGCTGCTTTTATTAGTGGCTTTTGACCATGTTATTGTCCTTAAAGAAGAAAAGACTTCACAGTGCTAGGCCGAGAGGGATGTTCTCCAATACTTGAGGATAAAAGAGGGGAAAAAAAACCCCAAACAAACCTAAAAATACACACACATAAGCAAAAAAAAAATGCAGCAATGGCTTCTGCTCAGGAAGGGACTGCTCCAGCCTGCAGTGCACGGGATGTGTGTGTGACCAGGGGCACTGCACACTCCAGAGCTGCTAAAAAAAAGGACCAGAAAAATGCTGCCAATATCAGCTCTGCCTCTCCTCAGCCATGGTGAGGGAAGGGAGTGAGTAAAAGCACCTGCCGTGGTGCTCCTGTCATACCACGCCATGCCCCTCTATGATGGCAGCACAGCCCTGTGTCCCCTCTGGAGCAATGACAGGAGCTGCCTGATCCCTGCTGGCAGCACTGACTCCCACCTGCCCCCCAGACTCTGGCTGGGGCAGCAGGACCAGCACGCACGCACCTCAGCTGAGCCAGCACCTTCATGGCACCCTCAGCACCCTTGGCCAGAGACCTCCAACTCCACTGCAGGCACTGGGGAAGGGGAATGGGGGGAGGGTCCGGCACCCCTAGAAGCTCAGCTCAGATCAAGCCTCTTCCCACCACATAATACACAACTCCCAGTGTCTAAATTAGCAGAGCTAGTTTTTTCTTTCCCTTTCCAAAGCTTTCTGCAGTATTGGGAGCTCCCTGAGGCCTGGCCATGCCATCACTGGTGGCACAAAGGAAGGATCCTGTCACCTCTCCCACTTCTGAGAGGAGCCAAGGGCTGCCAGGGGTGGCAGCAGGGCAGAGTGCAGGCAGCAGAGATGCTATAGAGGGGCTCAAAGCTCATCCCAGCACCAAACCACAGCCAGGATGAGCCCCCTGCCCAGAGCAGCTCCCTCAGTAAACTGACAGCCTGGAGGAGAACATCAGAGACCCTTCAATCCAGCCCAGGAGCAAGCAGGGCGGTGATATCATGCAGGGAGCAGGAGGACAAGACACCCTGTGACCCAGCTGGGTGACAGCTTGTCTCCTCTACACATAAGCATGACTTCACGGAGCAGAATAGTGACACAGAAAGCCTTGTGTCCATCAGGCTGGGAGCTGCTGGCATAAAGGGGCTGCGGAGCTCCCTCCACCACAGCCACTGCACCCTGGTGAGGGTGGAGCAGCTATGAGATGGTGACCACTCTCCACCTTCATGGACCACCCTTCTGGTTGAGTATTGGGCAGGGTTCTGGACTGTTATGGCAAAGTGGAACCAGGACAACCACTCCCAGGACATGCTGGGACCCTGACACAGGGAGCCCAGGTGGAGAAGAATGAAAGCCTCAGAGTCCACCCCAGCCCATCGCAGGCCCAGAGATACTCAGGAGCACAACTAAACACTGCCTAAGGGATGAACCAGCCACAGCACAGGGATGTGCAGCACTTTCTTCTCCACAGGTAGAGACCTTCTCGTGGATGCTGAACACTTGCTGCCCAGAAGGGAGCAGTACCAGGACCCTAGGTGACAACAAGGGGAAAGCAAGCTTCACTTGAAGATTTCTTCAGCTACCTCAAGAGGCTGGGCAGAGGGAGGGGTCTCTGTGCAGTGACCAAAAATGGGCTGGCAGTGGGGGAAGACCAGGCGAAAGCTGCTGCTGGTGGGCAAAGGGGACCACAAGGAGGGCAGGGGCTGCCCAGCAGCTGCCCACTCTGCTGCTGGGGGCATGAAGGCAGCGTGGGCACTGATGGCAGCAGAGTTGCAGCCACAGGTGCTCAGAGCTGGAGGGTGCCCAGAGAAGCCTGGTGGCCCTGAGCTGTTGCAGCTGCCCTGTGATGGGGCTGAGAGCCAGGTCAGCAGAAATCCTGTGGAGTAGAGAGAGGTCCCAGCAACTGACAGCACCCTGCCCAGGTGAAGGGCAGAGGCAGGCTGAAATCCCACCTGGCGCTCCCACAGTCCAGGGAACCAAAGCTCTGCCTCAGCCTCCTCTTCCAGGACAGGAAGGGCTGCCTCCAGGGAAAATTCACTCCACAGGCATGACTGGTGCCGCTCCATGCTCTGTCCCTAGCAGCAGGCACTGCTGGCCCTGTCCCTACAGCACAAACCAACCCTCAAACACACAGCAGGGACCAGACACTGCTCTCCCAGCCAACACTCAGCTGGGTTCAGGCCCCATTTCTGTGGGCCTTGATGGCATCAAAACAGTGGCAAAACATTTCACATCTCTCTGGCCCAGATTGCACTGAGTTGGCTGCACACCCCTCCTGCCCAGCGAGGCACAGCAGTGCCACCACTGCACACACCAACTTCCAGAAACACAGAAATCTCCAAAGAAAACCCTACAGTGGAACCAAACATCCCTGCGAGGAGGGGCTTGGGCGGGACAAACCCTTGTTTTACTACACAGCGCTGAAGATGTGTGCTAAACTGGCAGAGCCAGAGCCACACTGGTTTCCACTGGAAGCCCAGAGAGCAGCAGTTAAGTTACCCAAGTCCCTGTGGGAGATCTTCCTGTGCCCCACAGACCATGAACGTCCACTCAAACCTCTTCTCAGGGAAAGTCTCTTTGCCGCCGGGGAAGAAGGCTCTCGTCAGACACCTCATTTCCACTCTGAGCAAAGGTTCCGGGTTGGGAAGGGCTTTTCCCCTTCTGCTTGTTGCCCCCTCCTGGCTCCGAGCACTGCCTCAAGTGCAGCACAAGAGGGGGATACCCCACTTGGGGCTGGCTCTGCGTTCACTGCTCCCGGAGGGGAGGAGGGTTAGAGGCCTGTGAGATCAACAATGGCTTTAATAAAGATGGCATCATCCCGCACATAGGAGTTCTTGGCTTCCATCACAGAGACAGGGCAGAAGAGTGGGCAGCCGCTGGCGATGTTCATTTCTGTGATGGGTCGCTGGAAGGAGGAGGAGGTCACATCGGGTCGGAAGGCATCGATGATGTGCTCCCGGTTGTTCTGATCCAGGAGCATCAGGGTCACCTAAGAGCAAATTTGAGAATGCACACAAGAGGGTGAATAAGAGTGAATAAAAAGCACATGGAAACCCACCTGGCAGCTCCTCACTTGAACCCTGCAGAAGGTGTGGTAGCTCAGGACCATCAGACTGACTCCCAAAGGCCAACATGGCATTTGCTTCTATTGTCAGCAGTCCAAACAGGGAATTTCATTAAGTCACAGTGCTGCCATCCTCTGTGAAAACTGGCATTCCCTCTCTCTGCACCGGTACTTCACCACCTTTTAGGGTAGTGAGACACTGGAACATACTGCCCAGAGAACTGGTCAAGGCCCCATCCCTGGAGACATTCTAGGCCAGGTCTGCTGAGGCTCTGAGCAACCTAATCTAGTGCATGATGTCCCTGCTCACTGAGGAAGGGTTGGACTAGATGGCCTTTGAAGGTCCCTTCCAACTTTTTGATTCACCTGCCCATTTTTGACATGTTTCTCAAACTGGACACATATGGCAACAGCAACCAGTGCTTCTGATGCCAAGTGAGCACCAGCTGCACCTAAAGTTCCATGGCCAAAACCATCTCCTCTCCCCCAAATTCAAGCAGAAGCTATGCTCACTTTCTGACCACGCTGCTGCTCTCCTGCCCCAGTCTCTGTTCTCAACTCTCAGTGCTTTCAGCAGGGCTGGAGAACCCCAAGGGCAGCTGAAATGTCAAAACCTTTCCTTTGCAAAGCATGCCTAACTTCTGCTTGCTCAGTGGGCCACAGCAACGATGTTCAGAAGCTGAAGGAGGTGCAAAATTGGAGAGGCACATCACTCTGCACACCCTAGCCTACCTTCTGGTTGAAGGGCCACCGCAGAAGCGCGTCATTGGGTCCTTTCATCACCACAAAGAACAGGGAGAGGTGGGTCCCTCGCCCGGTGCCGTCCCCATTGAGGTAAACACGCAGGCACATCTTGTAGCCATACTTGCTCGTGTAGAAAGCTGTCAGGGAGTTGTAAAACACAAAGGGTGAGGGTCAAACCTGGCAAAGCTTGGCACCAAGCAGGTTCCTCTGAACTCTGAGAACTCTAAAGTATGGATCATGAAGGAAGTTGGGTCTGTATCTTAAAATACCTGCACTAGAGGTGGACTGAAAAGCCAGCATGCATGAAAAAGAGTCAGATGCCACCTCAGACTGGCCTGGAGACAACTCAGGGTCAGGCAGCCACAAGCCCCTGGTCTAGCTGAGATGCAGAGAGCTGTGGCACAGAGCTGGCCCGTCCTCCCCCACCACTCATCATTTTTATGAACAGGCAGATGACAGCAAAAGAGATGCTGTGCTATTCCACAGGAGAAGCCCAGGACCATCAGGATCAAGGTGCCCTATACTGGGTGCTGTGTTCTGTTTTGGGTCCCTCACCACAAAAAAAGGCACTGAGGGGTTGCAGCAGGTCCAGAGAAGGGCAATGGAGCTGGTGAGGGGTCTTGTGAGGAGTGGCCAAGGGAGCTGGTGGTGTTCACCCTGGAGAAACGGAGGCTGAGAGAAGGCCTTCTTACTCTCTACAGCTCCCTGAACAGAGGGTGTAACCAGAGGGGTCAGGCTCTTCTCACAAGGATCAGGCCATGGGACAAGAGGAAATGGCCTCAAGTTGCACCAGGGGAGGGTTAGGATGGATATTAGGAAAATGTTGTTACTGAAAGGGTTACAAAGCATTAGAACAACCTATTCAGGGAAGGGGCTGAGGCAACATCTCTGGAGGTATTTATGAGCTGGGCAGACACAGAGTTCAGAGGTATGGTTTAGGGCTGGTTCTTGTCACAGCTGGTTAGATGGTTGAACTTGATGATCTGAACAGTCCCTTCCAGCAGCCTGGGCCATTCTGACTGAAAGGCTTTCAGGGCAGATGTCACACTCTGCTTGCCCAAGCAACACGTCCTCACTGCCCACCTGGGGTTTCTCAGCATTTGGTAACCCCATGAATCTATAGCAAGGTGGGGAACTGGAGACAGAATGACCCTGGAGTGGTGGGAGTACTCAAGAGAAGGCACCAGCTCAAAGGAGATGGGGGCACCCTGCTTCCCACAAGCCTAAACAAAGACTGCATGCAAGGGAAAGGAAGCAAAAGCCCAGAAACCACCCCTCAATGTCTGTTAGCTAGCAGTGGATGGCTTTCCAGCAAGAGCTTTGCTTGGGTCTGTCCCAGTTCATGCCCCGATAAACATTTCTCATAAGGATTTACCTTTTTGAACTCCAATTGTGTCTTCTGAAAAACCCCATGGTTGTCTTGGCCTCAGAGTGCAAGCTGTGACTCTACTTCCTTCTCCTTAACTCTCATTTCATTTGGCATTTCCTTGTCCTTATGTTTAAATGCAAACTAAGGAATTACACTCATTTCCCTTTCTGACTTCATCCCTTTCCCAACCCAGACCATTCTCCTCTCCAGACTGTTTGCTTCACTTTCTGAAACCCAGGCCTCCACAAGAAATGCTGTTTTCGAGCTAATTTTCTCAGCTAAAGCTGAACCAGGAACAAGTATCTCTGGGCTAAATGACACTATTGGGAAACAAAGCCTTGTACTTTGCACTTGTAAAATAAAGTGAGTCCTGCCTTTTCCAGCTGCAGTCCTGCTGTTGGGTAGAGCTAGCCCTTGCCTCTCAGTCCTTCCAGCTACATACAAGAGAACAGATTTGAGCATAGAAGAGGCACC
>VZTY01014748.1:2641-21189 GCA_013400935.1 Turnix velox | reverse complement strand
TGCCACCTCAGACTGGCCTGGAGACAACTCAGGGTCAGGCAGCCACAAGCCCCTGGTCTAGCTGAGATGCAGAGAGCTGTGGCACAGAGCTGGCCCGTCCTCCCCCACCACTCATCATTTTTATGAACAGGCAGATGACAGCAAAAGAGATGCTGTGCTATTCCACAGGAGAAGCCCAGGACCATCAGGATCAAGGTGCCCTATACTGGGTGCTGTGTTCTGTTTTGGGTCCCTCACCACAAAAAAAGGCACTGAGGGGTTGCAGCAGGTCCAGAGAAGGGCAATGGAGCTGGTGAGGGGTCTTGTGAGGAGCGACCAAGGGAGCTGGTGGTGTTCACCCTGGAGAAATGGAGGCTGAGAGAAGGCCTTCTTACTCTCTACAGCTCCCTGAACAGAGGGTGTAACCAGAGGGGTCAGGCTCTTCTCACAAGGATCAGGCCATGGGACAAGAGGAAATGGCCTCAAGTTGCACCAGGGGAGGGTTAGGATGGATATTAGGAAAATGTTGTTACTGAAAGGGTTACAAAGCATTAGAACAACCTATTCAGGGAAGGGGCTGAGGCAACATCTTTGGAGGTATTTATGAGCTGGGCAGACACAGAGTTCAGAGGTATGGTTTAGGGCTGGTTCTTGTCACAGCTGGTTAGATGGTTGAACTTGATGATCTGAACAGTCCCTTCCAGCAGCCTGGGCCATTCTGACTGAAAGGCTTTCAGGGCAGATGTCACACTCTGCTTGCCCAAGCAACACGTCCTCACTGCCCACCTGGGGTTTCTCAGCATTTGGTAACCCCATGAATCTATAGCAAGGTGGGGAACTGGAGACAGAATGACCCTGGAGTGGTGGGAGTACTCAAGAGAAGGCACCAGCTCAAAGGAGATGGGGGCACCCTGCTTCCCACAAGCCTAAACAAAGACTGCATGCAAGGGAAAGGAAGCAAAAGCCCAGAAACCACCCCTCAATGTCTGTTAGCTAGCAGTGGATGGCTTTCCAGCAAGAGCTTTGCTTGGGTCTGTCCCAGTTCATGCCCCGATAAACATTTCTCATAAGGATTTACCTTTTTGAACTCCAATTGTGTCTTCTGAAAAACCCCATGGTTGTCTTGGCCTCAGAGTGCAAGCTGTGACTCTACTTCCTTCTCCTTAACTCTCATTTCATTTGGCATTTCCTTGTCCTTATGTTTAAATGCAAACTAAGGAATTACACTCATTTCCCTTTCTGACTTCATCCCTTTCCCAACCCAGACCATTCTCCTCTCCAGACTGTTTGCTTCACTTTCTGAAACCCAGGCCTCCACAAGAAATGCTGTTTTCAAGCTAATTTTCTCAGCTAAAGCTGAACCAGGAACAAGTATCTCTGGGCTAAATGACACTATTGGGAAACAAAGCCTTGTACTTTGCACTTGTAAAATAAAGTGAGTCCTGCCTTTTCCAGCTGCAGTCCTGCTGTTGGGTAGAGCTAGCCCTTGCCTCTCAGTCCTTCCAGCTACATACAAGAGAACAGATTTGAGCATAGAAGAGGCACCAGCAACCTAAAGGAAGGAAGGAACTGCCAGAAAGAACTGTGCCCACAGAATGTGGTTGATCAAGCACCTGGACACACAGAACCTCTTGCATTTGGAGAGGTTGCACCCCTTTCCCTTGGCCTCACTCTGATACTTATCCCTCCACCACTTGGCTTGACCCTCCAATCTAGAAAAGCAAATCCCACACCACCACAGGGACGTCTGGCGGCATCAGCCCACAGAAGGGCCTGAGAAGCCCCCAAGCTAGGATGTCCATGGCCAGAAGACAAGAACCATGGAATGCAATGGGTTAGAAAGGACCTTACAAAGCAGGGACATCCTCCACTAGATCAAGCTGCTCAGAACCTCATCAAGCCTGGCCTTGAATGTCTCCAGGGATGGGGCCTCCACCCCTTCCCTGGGCAACCTGTGCCAGCGTCTCACCACCCTCATCAGGGAAGGGCCTCCTAAGACTCAGCTCTATCCAGCACCTCCTTCCAAATTGCAGACCCAAGAGATATCTGTGCCAGGCAGCTCTTGGTGCAGGAGGCTAAGGGGATGCAAGACTGAAGCTCCTCTCTACAAGCTAAACACAACAGACTGATTTATCAGCTTTGGGAAAAGGAAGGAAGAGCTGCCCTTCCCAGTGGGTGTTTTCCATGGCTACTGCTGACTTCAAAAAGGAAATGCCAATTGCACACATATAGTCTCAGCAGAGGTTTAGTTTTGCTTGAGACCTTTTCTTCTTTAAATTTTTGAACAGCAAAAAGAACAACTTTCACCCAGGAAACAGGTTTCAAAGCAGTTTCAAAAACTGAATTGCTTTTATCTTGCAGCCCAGACACAGCCAGCTTTTCCACAGCACCAGGAGGCAGGAGGAAGGTACGTGCTCTGGGTTTGCTTGCAGCAACAGGCATCAGGAAAAGGCTCTCCAGCACCCTCAGATCTAAGCAATTCCTGCTCAGGCAAACACAAACTGCCCTTCTTAAGCATTCTATCGAGAGGCAAGATCCTCACTGAGCAACGAAATTGTGTGAGGAGGTGGTGTCACCTTACAGCCGTCAGCCTGGGAAGTGCTTTCGTAAGCAAAGAAAAACCATGACCCACTCCTCATTGCCTGAGGTCATCTTTTTTAAGAACAGGAAGGACAGTGCTGGGCCGGAGCAGCTCTGTCTAACAGTCAAGCACTTCCCTAAGTATGGGTTTGGGCTTTATTTAGACTTTGTCTCATGCATCATCATAGCTTAAGTAGTACAACATATTTCTGGGGCTGCAGTGTACATTTCCTCCCTTCCTTAACCAGCTTATTGCTGGTTTTATGATCTCTGAGTATTTCAGTGATCTAAACTAAAGGGTTATGCAGGACTACTTCAGAGCCAAGAGTGACATTCTCCACCATGAAATATTAAAAAGGTCTTCTATGATAAAAAAAGCACCTCTTTCAGCAGCAGTTTAGCCCAATGATAAAAAAAACCCAGCAACCACAGTTCAGTCTGTACAGGACAATGGGAGACAGAAGTTCTGACAGTGACAGAAGACTAGACATAGGAATGGCCAGCGAGATGCTAAGGGCAGCACTACAAACCCCAAACCCAGGCACAGATGCAAAAGGTTTTTGTAAATGTGGGGGCAGTAACCTGGAGAGAAGATGGCAGGGGAGCGACCCGTGATGGCTTCCTGACGCTTCCTGGCGAATTCAGTTATCTTCCAGATGAAAACTCCATCATAGGTGGAAGCTTCCATGTTGCGGATCTTTTCCTCCATCTCAGCCATGGCCAGATCTTTGAGGCCGATGCTCCTCTCCAGCTGCCGGACCTGCTCAGTGGGACACAGGGTGCAGCCGAGTTAGCACACACACAGCAGGGAGAGCCAAAGAGCCAGCAGACACCAGCATCCCCTTCAGCATGGCTCTTCAGTGAGAGACCTCCTCCAGAACTGACAGGGAGAGAGAAATTTATCACAGTAAGCCAATTCTCTGAAAGTTCCTTCTGAACCTCATCATTACACATCGATACAACTTAGTGCTTGAGCTGGAAACTTTCACACAGTGGACAGAAACATCCTCCCAAGGAGCAGCTCTGGTATGTTGGCAGCATGAGAAGAGAGGACAGGGGTAGGGGCAAACCATTCAGCATAGTGCCAAAACTAGATTGAGAACGAGATCTTTCACCCAGCCAACAGGTCCCCAGAGGGTCACTTGCTGCTGGGTGACACAGGGTCACACCAATTCCAGCAGGTCCCTTGCTGGGGGAGCACATGTATTCTCACTGCAGCACTCAGTGTACTGGTGGGGGAATCTTCTCCACACTCCCAGACGGTGCTGGGAATGAGGCTGTCACACAGCTTCAGTGGCAAAACTCCTTTTGAAACATCTGGAAAATGAACAGCCCCATTGGTTCAGAGAGATCCAGGGAAACGCTGTCTCTCATTAGAAAGTTTCACTTGGGAGCAGCATCTCAGTGTCTCCATAACTCCATTTACAAATAAAGATCTCAATGTTTTGTGCAGGTCAATTTAATTCCCATTTCTTCCAGGAAGCTTCTGAGGGTTGGGTACGGGTAGAAATGACATTTTAGACCTGTGGAGTTTGAGGGCAGGGCAGTGAAGCTTGGCCATCTAATAACATAGAAAGGAAATTGAAAACCCAGCTCAGATGCTGGAAAGCCCAGGGCAGTGGTTACACACCTTGTTACTCAGAGTTTCAATCTTCTCCTGGTCTATTCGGTGCTGCCGACTGTAGGCTTCAGCTGTTAGAGACACTCTTTCCACCTCCCGATTGAGCACACAGACGATATTCTCAAAGGTGACTGTTTTCCTCTCGAGGGCTTCACACCTTCCCAAGAGCTCCAGAGACCTGGAGAGCTCTGACTCAGAGCACAGAGAGTTTGCTGCCAAGAGTGGGTTGTTATTTTGAGCTGATGAAAGGGCAGGAAGAGGCTTTAAGTCTCCAGATCCAGCCTTGAGGCTGAGCACAAAGCTCAGCAGCATGTAGAGATGCTCTGCCAAGCACTTGCTCTCGTGTTCTGCCAGCTTTTCATTTTCCACCTGCACAGAGAGACTGTGCCAGCGCTTTCAGCCAGTGTAACTTATACCGTCACCATCCACAAAACAAATTCCTTCTCTCAAAGTCACAAAGTCAGCTTTAAATTATAAAAAGAAGAAAACCAAAGAAAGAAAGCAAAAAAAAATAAAAAAGGTTTGGGGGCAGGATGGGGTGGTTGTTTGTGAAATGCAGAAAATCAAACACAATGGTAGATGCTTAATATTTCTCCAGGTGTACATGCTATTCTGCTCTCCCCTCCTCCACTGCTCCCCATAAGGGCTTGGCATCAAAAGACAAGTGTCTCACATAACCCTCCTGAGGGGGGATTTATAACAACACTGCCCATGAAAAGCTGGGAAAACTAAGTCACATGGAGAAATATGGCCTGGCCCATCTCTAGCAGGAGCTGTGCCTTCAGCACATTACTCAAAGTGTCCCGGAGATTCCTTGGAAGGAGGAGGGTTCCTTCCACACAGAGTTCATTCTCTGCATATCCAAACACTGAACAGCAGTTGACGTTAAGCTTTGAAAGCAAACACCAGTAGCAGTCTGGGCAACAGCAGTTCGCTGTTACCTCTAACACAGAAGCTGAACACAAGTCCCAAAATAAACACCAACAGACAAGTCCTTACCACCTCGGCACATCCAACAATCCCAAATCTGCAAGGCACTTTGGATCTGCCACAAGTTTTCACGTGGTCCCGAAACTGGAAAAGAAGATGGGCAACGTTAGATCTCACCTGTTCTGAGTAGCTCCCATCCCATCTTTCTGACATCTAGGAAATGGAAGATGATCTCAAGGCATCAGTAGTCATTTAGTGCTAAAGTGCATGGTTAAACCTGGACTCTGGCCACCATGAGGTAGGGCTTTCATACAGTGTTGACACCTGGAAGACGGTTTTGCTTGCTGGCTACGAGGCCTCTTTTCTCACCTGCATATGCAAGGAAGAAGCAGCTGACAGCACAGGTACATGTGACTGATGCTCAGCAAGAAGTTTCACCGAGGGCAGAGGAAACAGAGCAAATAACCCCTTGTGAGACCCACCTGGAGTCCTGCATCCAGCTCTGGAGACGTCACACTCCCTAGAGCGGGTCCAAAAAAAGCCATGAGGATGATCCAAAGGCTGGAGCCCCTCTGCCACAAGGACAGGCTGAGAAAGTTGGGGCTGTTCAGCCTGGAGAAGGCCCCAGGGAGACCTCAGAGTGGCCTTCCAGTACCTAAAGAAGCCTACAAGAAAGCTGTGGAGGGACTGTTTGCCAGGACGTGGCATGAGAAGACAAGGGAGAAAGCTTCTAAACTAGAGCAGGGCAGGGTTAGATTTGACATTAGGAAGAAGTTCTCCACCATGAGGGTGGTGAGAGACTGGCACAGGTTGCCCAGAAAGGTGGTGGAGGTCCCATCCCTGGAGACTTTCCAGACCAGGCTTGATGAGTCTCTGAGAGCAACCTGACCTAGTACGAGATGTCCCTGCTCGCTGCAGGGGAGTAGTTGGATTGGATGATCTTTGGAGTTGCCTTCCAACCCAAAACATTCTAGGATTCTCTGATGAGGAACAGTCCCAGGAAATGCCAGCCATTTTGTGTTTGATGTACCACAGCTGTGGATGTTAAATTCCCACAAAGGATTACAAACCTGAGAACAAAGATCTTTCCATTGGTCCTGCCTGAGTATTTAAAACAATTCTTGCAGGTCCACTCATGCAAGGGAAGATGATCTGCTGGGCCCAGGAGGCACCTTGACCACCTCTCACTGCAGCTGACATGAAGAACCAAGGCCTCTTCCCACAGAGAAGTGCCACAATCCACCTCCACAAACACCAAGATGACTCATTAGGAGTCCCACACAACATTTGATTAATGCTAACAAGCACTGGCATGTTATTATATTGTTTTCAATATACCTCTCATCATCAGCTATCAGTGGTTTGCTCTGAACAACCACCATATTCCACATTTAACACCCACATCTGCTGCGACAGATGTCAATTAGAACTGTTTTTAAATAATTTTTTTTTAAAAGCTGCTTGATCCATCTGGCTTGCTTAATTAGTCAGAGTATTCAGTGTTACAGTGGCTGCAGCTCATCAACATAAGTTCAGAGAGTGATAAAAGAGGGAGTTAATATTTCAATAAAGGTGGGATCACCCACAGGAATCCTGCAAGCCAAGTCTCTGCTCCAGCCCACAGAGCAGCAACCCTGCACACCAAAGTCCCAGAACAAGGCCCTCCAAGGCTTATGGTGCCTATTTTGAAGAGCTCAGCTCATCTTTTAAACGCTTCTGTCCCTCCTGTCCTGCTATAAGGGCATTTTGCAAGTGCTCCTAAAAACAATGGCCCATGACAGGCAGGATGACTTTAGGGGAAGGTGCTTTTCAAAGATGTTTTCCAAAACTTTTGACGTTCAGACTTTACAGCCTTGTCCCAGGAGCCAGAAGCATAGTGGCCCTATAGGCATGGGTTCCATGATTAATTAGAAATAAAGTAATTTAGTCAGAGGTGGGCTCCTTAATTGCAGCAGTGGTCAATATGGCTGTTTCCCTAGGACACAAGCACCCTTCAGACCCACAGCTGTGCTTCTCCCACAGGGGCTCGGCACCGATGCAAATGTCACAAATGCCAATGAGTCACGTTCACTCACACCCTCCAGTGAACATTGTGCAAAGGTCATGTCTGTACTAATGGCTGCACCTTTACTGGTTTTCCCACTTTCTAATGGTTTTCAGTTTTTCTCCCTGTTCTGCCAGCGCTGGTGTCAACCCATCAGACTTCAACCACTACTGTGGCACATGAATCACCCACAGTCACCTTCTCCCTGGGAATCGTCTTCCCGCAGCCCTCGCAGGTCAGTGGAAACTCAGGGCAGACTTCGTCGTGAGCCTGTAAAGGAAGGGAGAGGAGTCAGCTGAAGTATGAACCCAAACAACTGTTCATCACACACCAGGTTGAGCTGCCTGATGGCACCTTCACATACTAATTAGAAAAATATTTTTCAACCATAAACAAAAAAATCTTAAAACTATTTCATTTAATACTCCCTGCACCCAAGCAGCCAAACCTGAGCCCGTCCAGTGTGTGGTGGTCAGAGGAGCCACAGAAAAGATCAGGGCAATGTGATACTGCATCCTTGGCACACAGGGGCCAGGGATACTGGCAAAACTGGGAGTGCAAGAACCTTCCTCCACTTTCTGTGTCATCCCCACACTCCTTAAACCCTTTCTTTACATGTCAACCAGTTGAAACTGTAAATCACATGAATATGCTTGCTCAAAATTCAGATTAAAAGATAAGAGCACTGAAGTATCCTGCCCTGGTAGTAACAGGAAAACTAAAAAAAAAAACCCAACCATAAGTATTTATAAAGTATTCACCTGAAACCAGATGTTTTAAAAACATTTATTCTTTATTAAAACCAGTTACCGAGGGGGTGGGGGAGAAGGTGGAGGTAAGGAACATGCATGAACTTAAATACTATCACCACATCAGAAACTGGAAAGTGAAACTGATTAGTGGCTCAGCTTTGGCTTCTTACTTACTCTCTCCTTTGTATACTTTAAATGAGTAATTAGACTTAAAGCTTCCCTGGGAGGTGAGGGCACAGCCTGGATAGGTGGGACCTTCTTGCATCCCACTCGATCAGAAGGATGAACCCTCTCTCCACCCCACCCACTGCTGATGTGTTCTACAAACACCTGATCACATCTTCCCCACGACCCACAGAACACTGGCGTAAGAGCAGATGCTTTGGCTAAAGGAGGAAAAATATCACTGCAGAGACAACTATTTAAAAAGGGAGCACTGAAAACTCCTGTTTCCCTATTACAAGGTGCTTTTATCTCCCACCCTGACCCCACACTGTACCACAATATAAGATCCATCACATGGGCATCCCTGAGAAGCAGGAGGAGGGAAACCAGCTCAACATCGAAGCTGAAAGTGCAACTGAGCTGGATGTAAATCGAGAGGCCCAGAAGCATCAGCTTTACACAGCCCAGCTCCAAACCCACACACAAACAGCTTTGTATAAACAGTTTCAGGCTCTTCTGGAATCCCCTGTTCCTTCCTCCTCCACGCAGGTGTTCAAACAGAGATGGATGGTGCTGTCACTGGAAGAAATTCACCCCACCCAGGAGCCAGAGCTGGCATTCCAGCCCCATCCAACATACCTCACTCCCCCAGGAATGGGGCAATCCTCCTGTTTACACCTTTCCCAAACCCAAATCCAAGAGCTTCAGCAGCAAGGACAAGCAAACCTGTCACTCAAGCATTCACTCACTGTTTTAGGCAGCTTTAGAAACCATGACTGTGAAGAGGCCAAGGGGAGAGCAGAGGCACTCTCCCACAGTGAATCTGTCATGGAAACCAAGTCAGACGGTGGTCAGAGAGAGGGGATGGCAGAAGAATTAAATTGATGCTGGAACACAACAGTCTAGCTCAGACCTTCAGGGTCACTCTCTGATTACCTCAGAATAGACTTAGAACCACAGAATGGCCCAGGTTGGAAGGGACCTCACAAATCACTGTGTCCAACCATCAACCCAACTCTGACAAGAATTGTTCCTAAACCTTATCTCTAAGCTCTCTGTCTGCCTGGCTTTTAAACCCCTCCAGGGATGGGGCCTAAAGACCTTCCATGGAACAGCCTCTTCCAATGCCTGATAACACTTTCAGTGTCAATATTTTCCTATTATTCACCTAACCACCTAACTCTCCCCTGGTGCAACCTAAGGCCACTTCTTCTTGTCCCATGGCTACACCCTCCTTTCAAGGAGCAATAAGGTCTTCCCAGAGACCTCCCACCCAGCAAAGATAAACATTTGCACTGGCTGTTCTGCAGCAACCAAGGAAAACCAAACTGGGCAGAGCTACCAGCCTGCACAGGAACACAGGGTTCTACTATGTTTGCCTTTAACTATGGAAGAGGCTGCCACTGAAGTTCATTATCCCTGCATGTCAGTGGCAGAACCAGAGCTGTGCCCACTCCCTAGCTGTCATGCTCAAACCCTGCCCTGTCAGCATGAGTCTGTTTTACAGAGGTCTTGCACCCACAATGGTAAATCTATTAGTGTGACACACAAATGCCACCTTTGAACCAGCTGCTAGAAGGGCTCTGCCTGGGACTCATGGGATGGGCATCACCAAGAGCAGGGCTGACAGAGGGATGAGGGCAACACAACAGGGTTGGTGCAGATTCCAGGATGAAGCTGAAAGACTTGGCAGAAGGAAGGAAGCAAAAAAAAGAGTGAAAAATTAAGGGGAAGGCAGAAGAAGTGGCACAGGGCACACTAGAGAGCTGTCAGGGCTCTGGCTGTCCCAAGCTCTAGCACTGCCATGTCCACCACATGTCTCCTTTGGCCTGGAAAAAGAAAAGGGGTAGGCTCACAAAATTATAGAAAAAACCCCTGAAAACGAGGTTCCAGGATAAAAGAGAGGCCTTACATCCTTGTGCCAAAAAGCATGAGTTGCTTTGGGCACCTCTGCCAGGTCCCCAGGGGCTCCAGAGCCTCTGAGACAGGAATGTACCCCACAAAGCATGTAATTTATGGTGTCCCTCTCCTCTGAAATCAACACACCCTTCCCTGCTGTGTTTCCTCCTTGACAGGGTAGTCCTGAGGCTGGTTTGAAGCCAGACCCACACAGTCCTTGTGCTATTGCACAGAGCCAAGCAACACAGAGCTTGAAAGCAGAAACCCAGCCTGTGCTAGGTGGGAATGTGAGCTTTCTGAGACCATCACATCCCCTGGTGCCAGACACAAACTGGAGCAAGTCCACTCTGCATCACAAAAAAATTAAGCATCAAAACTGATGATTAAGTTCCCATCAGTACTTCTTAATGGCTGTAAATGTGCTTGCACACAGCACTGATGGCATGGGAAAGCAGCACCACCTTTACTCTGCTGTGCAAGGCTATGACATCCACCTGAATTGAGGTGGCAGAAGGGATATCAAGGGTCCTCAAAGGCCTCACTTGTATTTCTTCAGAAACAGCCAGACTTTGCTTTCAGCTTTCTAGGGTTTTGTTCATCACATTTTAGGGCTGACTTGGGGTTTTATTGGCAGAAGGATACCAAGGCAGCACTTCCTGTGCTGCAGGCAGATGCGAAAGCAAGACCAGGCCTTTAGAAAGGTTGAAAGCAGCAGTATGTCTCTTACCATTTTCTAAAAGCTTCTGCCTTTCCCTGGGTGTTTTGAAATACAGGAGCATGAGGGACCAGGATGCTCCAGGACACTTTTTTCAAATCCCTTCATCATCCCAGAAGAACAGTTTTCCTGGGGAAACTCTACTGTGAAATGGAGCCCCAGAACATTTGAGATAAGCCTAAATCTGAACCTGTGGTGGCCCCACAGCTTGCTGAAACTTGTGCCCCACTGTCTTTCACCTCAGATGTGTCTTGTTGCACTGCAGAACAAAGAGACTACATCCACTTGCCATAGAAATTAAACATCATGGCATTGGGACACACAGAGTCTCCATAAACAGCTGGCTGATAAGCAAGGTAGGTTCAAAGCAACCAGGAACATCTAATCAGAGATAACTCAGTAAGTCTTCTGGGTTACAATTAACAATTGCAGTCATGTGAAAAGTGCCCAAGATGTGCTATTCCTATCTAATGAGATCACTGCTTGAGAACAACCTCTCACCAGGAAGCAAATGCCAATCATACCACCACACTAACAAAGCCAGGCACTGGCACCTTCAAAGCACTGATCCAGATCCACCTCCAGCAGTTACTTCTGACTGTGGGCACTGGTTGGGGGAGATGCTGCCAATGACAGTGAAGAGATGGGAGAAGCTGCTGCATGTTGACATGTGTGCTCAACTGAAAGCATTGCCCACACCAACCAGGTCTCCCATGCTTGGAGAGATCTCCCTCCCTTCCAGCAGCGCTCTCACCAGCACAGAGTTCCACCTGAGTAGCTCAGAACAAAAGGAAAGCCCCTTAGTGCTCTGCCTGATCTTCACATTAGAAAGGGCAGTGTTGGTAGAGGGGAAGCACTGCAGGGCCAAGGTTAACTCCTCTGCCTCACAGGCCGTGACAGCACAAGGCCGAGAACACCACTAGCACCCAGAAAAAGGGAGATGAGACAAAAATCATAATTGGGATGGATGTCTTTCATACATGAGAAGTCAAGCTGGCAGCGAGCAGCGGGATTTTTAACCTGACTTCTCTGGGTTGCCAGAGGGATAGAAAAGCCCCATACCCAAGGGGGGATGACCATGGCTTTGGCTCATACTGGATACCCAGAGCTCAAAGAACATCTCCCGGACATGAAGTGCTGCCTCACAGCAGCACCCAGAGCTGGGTTCATGCTGAGAAGTTTCATCAGGGCTTAGAAGGCAGAACACTCACTTAGTTTCAAAGCTCACAGCTTTGCATTTTCCAAGGGGCAGATGCCAAAACTGTTGAATGAGATGGGTCCCCACAAGAAATCTGAGCTGGTTTTAGAAGCTCAGAGCAGACCCTCTATAGCCGGGGCTTTCCAACACCCTCCCACGCACACTCTCTGGCACTCCCCGTGGCTCAACCTCCCACCACAGCCTTGGACGGAAAACTGCCTCGTGTCAGGGCAGCCAGCGACAGAAAATCCACTGCAGAGATTCTATAGGAGAGGTCAGGTATTGTTTGGGAACTCTGGAGAGTAAAGGTGGGTCAGATCCAAAGGAGGAGGTCTTTTCTGTTCACCTACATGTGCAAGTGAGAGAATCCTCCCACAGGGAAGTGATCTGGTGCTGGTCAGACACGAGGTGGTTGCAAACTGCACTTCAGCACCACAATATGACTGGGAGTCAAAACTTTCAGAAACAGACAATAAATGCTGTAGCTGATTTGAAAAGGAAAGCTGGTTGCTCTGCCACAGAATCAAGGCTTCTTGTCTCATGCCATGGAGCCAACACTGTTATAAAACACACTTTGGAGGCAACAGGAGCTTCAAAGATCAGCAGCTTTGAAAAGCCTGCACAAGCCTGAAGATGAAAACCACCACCAAAAACTACTGGGGGATTCCTGGGACATAGATGGAAAGGAGGGAGATGGTTGGATCATGGAACAGGACTGACTCCCCGGTTTAAGGTTACCCTGCAGCATCTTTGAAGAGAGGCAGTTTTCTCTACACAAGCTGCAGCAGGGCTTCTCCAGCACCTCCCCCAGTAGGAATGATGGGCAAGACAGGACTGCCCAGACACCTGCTCCAGGCCCCAGGAAGCCATGCAGCTCAGGAGATGCAGTCATACTCCCCAACATTGCAGACCTAAGTTCCATATTTTGCACAGTCTTTCAGGCTTCAATTGAAGTGAACTCTGACTGGAGAGTGACAACCGACTACAGGGAAATCACATCACTTCCAGAGAGATGATCATCACAATGACAGTCACCCATCAGCTGAGTTAATCTGTTTTCCTCGAAATCGGCCCTCCTAACTTCAATACTGTTCTCAGGATCAAGCTTAAAACTTAGTTCTCCTCCCAAAATTTAGTCAAAGCCATTTCCTTATGTCTTAAATAACTGTCTCCTGAGATAGAGATCCTTGTAGACTAGGGAGAGATCCTTTTAGCCTGGATATTAGGAAAGATTCTGACATTCCTGGTGGTGGGCACAGGAGGAGAGTAAAGACTACGTGAGAACTGAAGGTATGCTGATAAGACAGGCAAGGAAAGGAATGCTCCAGTGCTGAGAAACAACAAACTCCCTCTGCCTGGCTAGCACAGAGCACCTTTTCTTGGCCTTTCCTTTGGCTCCAGTGGGCTAGTTTTAGTTTCTGTGACCCTCCTCGGACTTTCCACCCCAACACAATGGCTGCTGCCCACAGCCTGCTTTTCTGTATGCACATTCAGGCAGGCTCGAGAAACTTGCACATGAAAAGACCTTGCTGATTAAAAGGAAAACCCCTGCAGCCCCACCACAAACCACGTTTATCCAAATGCCACTTAATATTTACAATATTTACCGAGTCAGAAAAATGCATTTATAAATCCAGACATGTTCTAAGCACTTCAGCATTTCACAGCTTTAGGCAGAAGTGCAAGTCGTGTCCCAGCAGATTGAGCTCTTTCAGTTTTGGATGTCCCTTTAAGACCTGAACTTTGGGCTGCCCCAACAGAAAGCAAAACCAAAATCAGTTCTACTATTTTTTTATTTTTTTTTAAGAACTCGAGCTTTGCATATGCAGAGCATTTTTTTACCTCATTCGTGTGCCTGATAAGATTAGCAAACCAGCAGTATCAGTATCTCCTGCTGTGTGAGCAGATAGTGGCTGAGTAAGTCTCTCTCTCAGTACTAACAGGATTTTTAAATTAGCAAACAAAGAATTTACTCTCAGGGACTTTCCATGTGCCGTCGGAAATAGCACAATGAGGGACTTTCCACAGCGGGAGCACTGAGCTGCTGTGGGACATACAGACATTGCAGCCATGCCACAAAGGGGCCAACTCTGCCCTATGGCCTTCAGCTAAAGTCCTCCCACTAGGTCCAGCGTCACTTTGCAGCCCCAGAGGACACTGTGGGACAACATGGTCTTTCCAAACCTCCTGTCACAAGCCCTCCTCAGCCACACATGCCATCTCTTAAGATCCAACTCCATCCAAGGACAGCTAGCTCTGATTAAAAGCTGTTTGGCAGGACTTCTCTGGGTGAGATAACGTGAGCCTCCTCTCACTGGTTCCCAGGAAAGGAGCAGCTTTTCCCAAGAGGATACAAAATACTCTTACCCCCACTGGGCTGAACACACATGGGTTAGGCAGAGAGAGAAGGTCAAAGCTGACATGAACCAATCCATACTGCTTGAAATCCCTGCTCTCTTTCATCGTGCAGCATAGTAGCCCTGAGGCCAGCAGCCACTCCACAGTCAGTGGCCACCCAGTGGCTCAAGACCAGCATCAGACCCAAGCACATGGAGCCACACCAATATGAAACATACTCTCAGCAAAACAACTACACAGAACCTTTTAGAGATTAGATGGAGACTAAGAAAGAGGCACATCCTTGTATTTTCAGCCACTCTTAAGTGGCTGTGCACAAGTTTTTTACCCTGAAAGTGTTATCAAGCATTGGAAGAGGCTGCCCAGGGGTTGAGGCACAATCCTCGGAGAGATCTAAGGGAGCAGCCATAGAGCTTAAGAGTTATGGCTTAGGAATGGTTCCTGTGAGAGTTGGGTTGATGACTGGACTTGATCTGAAAGCTCCTTTCCAAGCCAGGCTACTCCAAATAAAACCTCAGAACATGACACACATGGAGTCTTATGGGACAGACTCAGCCCAGGACAGTTCACCGCCCTTTTGACCTTCCAGTGCAAGTCCCTCCTGGATTCAAGTCCAAGTTCAAACACTTGTCAGACCACACAGGGAGGACCCTCTGGCAGCTGGTGATTTTTGATGAGTCCCATAGGAACTCATTAATAAAACTTTTTTTCTTTAAACACAGGAGGAAAAGTTCAGCAGAGCTCATGGCTCACAGCACCATCAATGGCATTGGAAGCTGCTGACAAATTTCATATTATTTAGCCTAATGGGGATGAGCTCTCTTACTGATGACCCCATTTTGAACACTGTTGTGGGCAACAGACTACTAGCCACTGGTCATCAGCAGAAATTATACAAAACTAACAGCACAGCCTGACCACAGGAAAACACGCTGCACCCTAAAATACAACTCCTAAACTCTGCTGCAGCAGGGTAAAACCTTTAACTTGACATCTCCTTCAGTCACACATCCGTACCATGAGTCACTTTGACTAGGAAAGAGAGTTCCACTGCAGGAGAACCATTCAGCATGCAACACCTCCTCATGTTTTGGGATGAATTTTAGGTATAAAGAAGTGGAAGGTCTTACACAACAGGACAAGAATGCAGAGGCATCACACACCCAGGTGTTATCCACACTTGCTCCTTTTCCTGCCACCTTGCAGCAGCTTTGCAAAGAGAAGCCAAACGCCAGCCCAGACAGACTAAGGTTAAAACCCACCCACATCTCAGTTGTTACCAAAGCTCCCTGAACCTCAGGATACATTCTTTGCCTTGGGCAAGCGTTCAAGGGAAATAAAATTAATTCCTCTTATCTCAGACCCCCTCCACGTGGTGGTTATTCAACTCCAAAGCTGTCCTTCAGGAGCACCAAAGCTTCATAGGAAAATAAACACTACTAACTGACAGAGTGCTTTAACTAGGCCAATGGCCACAGCACAGCTGGCTCACTGGAGAGCCTAGGACAGCGTGTGGCCCACTACCACCCTCAGCAACAATACACTGCTAAGGAGGAATGTTAGCTAAAGACCAAATGCCCAGGGCTGCAAACAGAAGGTCTGGATTGAAGAGCTGATGGGCTTCTTGGGAAGAGCAGGACTGGAAAAACTATCCAGTATCTCATGTTCCAGAACAACTCAGAAGAATAGTGGCCAATCAGTGACCAACACACACTGCACTGGCAGCCATAGGGGAGAGGCTGCTTTCCCCAAGCTTATGGGTCAGAAAGTAGGTTTCAGGTTCACACCACACTGAGAACTTCCCAACAGCTCATGGCACAGCTGAGTTTCTCAGCAGTTTGTCTTTCACAGTGGAATGGAGCTGGAGAGAGAGCTGCTGGCTGCCACAATGGAGGTGACATGCTTGGTGCCTGTGGTCACAGCAAATCTGAAATTATTTCAATTCCCAGCAGGGAAAAAAAACTCAGCTCAGCCAATAAATCCCTCCAGCTCTCACTGAAGTGAAAGCTCCAACTGCTACCACCAGTGTCAGCATAAGAAGGAAAACCACCTGAACCTGCTTCAAACAGGGGAAAGAAAATGGACATGGACATCAAAAGCCTTGCTTTGATCTTTACCTCATATTCTTTAATAGTCCCCTTCCAAGTGCAGCCACTGTTAATGCAGACAGCAGGCAGACTCTCCACCTCCCGCCGGGCTGCGTTGTCTGGGAAAGCCTAAAATGGGTAAAAAAACCCCAAATAAAATTATTGAGGGGTTGCAGTTCTAGTTCGGTCTCTTAATTCATTAGTAAGGCTTTACTATGGATCCTCCCAAGCTGGTTGCCACATCACAGCCTCAGAGATGTGCTCATGATGAACAAATGGCTATTACAGCATTTGAGCACGCTATTGCTACATGAACATGACCTGGATTTCAGAAGCTGGAGAGTCTACCACAGTAATCCCAGCTCTCATCGATGAAGAAAATGTTTCCCAAGAATTAGAGGTTCCCAGAACTTGTGTTTTAAAAATTGCAGTGGCATTAACAACATCAATCAGCTGCTTCATTTGTTTAAAGTTTATACTTACTGAGCTTGTTTCCAAAATGGAAATTCCTTCTTCGTATATTCCTTCCTGGATACAGCTGGCACACTTCTGAGGTCCAGTACTAGCAGATAGAAAAATAATTATTAAATACAACAGAAAGTTATCAATTCAAGATTCAATGACAAAAGATTTCTGGTACCTTGCTAAAAATAGAACATTTTCTTATTTTTGAAGAAAGGCATTGAGCCTTTGCTGAGGTGTATTTGTGACACCCTTTTCTTCCCCCAATTAATCACCTTAAGGTATGAGTGAGATAGAGCAGGAGGAAACTTTTCTGGAAACCAATGTAATCCTAAATTCCACAACATTGTGACATGACAACCACGGGATGACTTTTAGGAGGCAGTTCCTGCAGTAGCTGTGCTCCACAGCTTCAGGAGCTCTGAAGGAGATGGGTGATCCACACAGATTACCACACAAATGGCAAAAAACAACCTTGGAGATTCTGGGAAAGGGAACTCTGATGGGAAAGGTGGAGAGGGACTGTCAAGAGCATGTAGCCATACAAGGGGCAATGGTTTTTAACCAGTGCAGACCAGGCTTAGTTTAGGCATCAGGAAGAAGTTCTTCACATTGAGGATAGTGAGACACTGACACAGGTTGCCCAGAGAGGTGATGAAGACCCCATCCCTGAAGACATTCAAGGCCAGGCTTGATAAGGCTCTGAGAAACCTGATCTAGTGCAAGATGTCCCAGGGGAGTGGATTAGATGGCCTTTGAAGGTCCTTTCCAACTCCATGATTCTAAGTCAGATCACAAATTCCTTTAAGGAAAGGCCAGGTGCTGAACCTCAGTGATTAAACACAGCCAGAAGCCCCTGCAAATGAGACCTCTTTGCCTTTTTTTTGCTTTTTCAAGCTTTCTGTCTTCAGACTGAAGGCAGAAAAGTTACCTTATGATTTTCTTCAGGCAGTAGGAGCAGTAGCGATGCCCACACTGTGCCTGGAAGGGCCGCCTCAGTATGTTCTTGCAGTCAGAGCAGAGGTATTTCACTTCCAGCTTGGTTCCCAGGATCTCCTTGGCAAATCCGGGCTGGTTGAGATCCAAAGAGCCGGGGGGAGTGGAGTTTGCTGCTGCCATGTGAACCAGAAACCCTGGCTGGATCTTCAGAGCCTAGAAATTCAAAATGTTTTACATTTATTGTGGGATGATGGCAATTTTTCTACACAAACTCTTTTCACTCGAGTGTATTACACCAGCCTCCCGCAAACCCAAAGCACGAACCTCAACCCAGTTAACAAAGCGCTCGAAGAAACTTCATTTTAAATTATAACGAGTGGGGAGGCCTTGTCAACACCCACACTTGAGTTCACTGAAGAGAAGCCCAAAACGCGTGATTTCTGGCCCAAAACAAGGGAAAACCCTGTCAGAAAGTGGACCGGGAATGTAAACAAAGTCTCAGCACACCCGGCGGTACCGAGTGCCCGCTGCGTTCCCCCCGTCCCGGTGGGGCCGGGCCGGGCCCGCCACGAGAGGCCGCGGCCGGTGGGGAGTGGGGGGTGTAAGGAAGCCGGCAGCGGTGACGAGATCAGTGGAGAAAGGCAAACCCCCAACTGCCGTCTCAACCCCCCCACCCCGGTCCCGTGCGGCCCCACACTCACCCACCGCCTCCCTCCGTGCCCCGCACCGGAAGCGTCGGCCAGGCCCCGCCCACCGGACACGTGCAGCAAGGTCCGCCCCGGCCATGGCCCCGCCTGGAGACGGGGGCGGGGGCAGCGG
>VZTY01014744.1:0-55225 GCA_013400935.1 Turnix velox | reverse complement strand
TTAATAAAGATGTTGAAGAGCACGAGAATAATTCAGGGAGAAGAAATTCCAGCTCTGGAAAATGTTAGGTAAACTCTTGTTGGCCTGTTTGTTTGTTCAGAATTTTGTTAATTTTTAACAGCAGCCTTGACTAACTTGGAGTATTAAAGTCAGCTTCAGTGGGATCTGATGATCTACATAATAAATGTATAGACAGTATCTGCCACAATTTTTTCATACATAGTTGATAGATGATTTATGATGACATCCCATTACACCATGAAATCTGAGTAGCATGTGAAAGCGGTTGCGTGTTTTGAGGGGGGGAAAAACTCAATTGCATTTTATCAGTTCGTTAATTAAAAGCACATTCAACTTCCTTAAAATGTTTTAAAAAACACTGAGATGTACCTTCCACCAGTAAACAAAATTTGGCTTTATTTGATACAGCACACCCAAAAATGTCTCTTTGCTCATTTTTAGGAGAGGTCAAAGGAAATGCTTTTCCTGACCGCTGTATATATTGAATTTAGGAAAAGGGAGTTATTCATGAGTGAGAAAAAGCACTGACTGGGAAAACCAGAAGAGGTGTCCAAGGAAACAGAATGCATTTCTCCCCTGGTCACAGACCTGCAGAGCATGCCAGTGTATCTTTTTTCATGTTGGGATGCACCAGTGGCTGATGCTTCTCTTGTTTCTGTGACACTTGGACATAGGTACCTATCTGTAAAATACCTGATAAGGGGCTCAACCTTTTTTACTTGAGATGATGGAAAGCTAGCAACTGAGGAAGATTCAGCAATAATAGCTTCTTTCCTTGAGTGATGGCATACCTTTTTTTTTTTTAACTGAAAAAAGTAGTTGAGCAGTATTTGTGTTTTTAATTAATAAATGGCAATTTAAAAGTGCATGGTTATGCTAAAATGATGAGGCAGCTGATATTTTCCCCTTGGAGTATTTTTGTTCTCCTCTTTTTTTTCTCCTTTACTCTGCTGTTCTGGGATATGTGCTCCAAATAAATCCAAACAGGAATTTCAACTTTACAATACCTGGCAGCCTTGATGAAACAAAAGCTGCTTGTGTGGGGAGGCAGCTCTGTCCAGATGGACAGAGGTTTTCCGTTAAGGGAGTTCATCCAGTGGGTGGTATTCTTACTTTGTTTTTTTAATAACGCTGCATTGGTGATAGGGGAACAACAGTGAGTTCATTCCACAGCATCCTGCTGAAAGAAGCATTTCTGGTGGGGGTAAAAGGTTGATGTCTACTCCCCCTCCATCATCTGCTTGTTGTTGATTGTCCTTTCGTTGTGATGGATGGTAACTTCCAGTTACACTGCGAAATTATCACCGTTTTTTATCTGCTTTCCGATGTGTCACATTTAAATGTTATTTGAATCCAATGAGTGAGTAAAAAGGATTCATTCAAATGTATTGTAACTATGTCAAGGCATAGTATTTTTGTCCAAAAGGGAGCTGGTCGTGGTTGCTGACCAATTTGTACTTTGTGGAAGGAAAAGAATACAGTTGAAAGTCATGGATCAAACTAGAGATTTTGGTGTTTGTGGGGCTATGACTAAGAAAGAAACTTAAGCATAGAGGACAGCTCATTACAGCTAGTGTTTAAGTCATCAAAGGAGACGGAGGCAGTGTGAGGGAAGAATATTAATTATGGGGAACAGTGAGGGCTACTATTTAGTTTGGTCTGTGTACATTCCTGCTCCTGAGTGCTGAGGAAAGGACAGATCTCTCCTGCTGGAAAGGGAGGTATCTGTCATTTCAGATACACTGCTTATACTGCACTCAATGGCCTGTTTTCCCTATAACCAGAGGACTAAAATAAGTTATCCTTAGAGGTTTGCAGTGCCCGTTTATAATGATGCCACCCAACTGGCATGCATAACCCTTAACGTGCTGCTTGCAACAGTGGGGAAAATGCTCTGCTCCTTGTTGAAATGAGCTTTCTTGTAAGGATATTATGGGGAACTTGTTCAAAGGAGTTTGGCAAAGCTACCATGGTTAGGCAGACAATAAAACTGAAGGGCAGAGCAGCTGAGTAATTTGCCACATAGTATATCAGACAAGGCCAGTGACAGTGACTATAATTCATCCTAGATCAGAGCCTTGCTTAAAATGAAATAGATCTTGTTTCATTTTGTTGGGAAGCAAGGATAAACACTAGGGCATGAACAGGTCAAATTTCCATTCTGGTAAGCCTGAAGTGAAATTTGAAAGTAATCTGTATTTTTCCTTCACTCTTTTCTTCCCCCTTGCCTTATGGCTCACTGATGTGGCTACTTTAGAAAGTGTAGCCAGGCTGCCATGTTCTACTAACTGTAGAAGCAGCAGGTTAAATAACAGGAAATTGTCCTTTGCAATACTTATGGTTTTTAAGAATGTTTTTACTCAAAGTTAGTCTGCATCTACCTGGACAGTTGTGTCCCTTTCCAGGAGCTGTGGTCTTTGGTGCCGATTACACCACATCAAGGGATGTGGTGTTTCTGCTGCAGGTAACACAGGATGCTATTGCAAGACCAGATGAGCATCCATCTGAAGGAAAATTAAATATTCCCTGTAGATGCTAATGATCTAACTTTAAAAATGGGATCTGTGTTTTTTATAAATTGGTACTTTGTGGTCCTATGCACTTCTGCTGAGAACATACTTCCTGTCCTATGGGCAAGGAGGCTAGGCAATTTTTATGTTGCATAATGCTCATTTTATTCTAATGATGTGGGCACTTTTTTCTCCAGCAGTGTAGCAGGATGGGCCCATGCAGTTGAGAGTCAGAAATAGAGTGGAAGAAGTGTATGAGCACAGCCAGAGTGGATGGACACAGGAAAGCCTATTGCTCTGCTCCCTGGAGCTGGCTGCAAGGCAGAGAGCTGTGGGGTGTGTAAAGGACCACAGAGGAAGAGGAGGCTGTTCACTTTTTCCTCTGTTATTCACACAGGTGAATGCCATTTCATTTGCATAAGGTGTAAGGTGATGCTGATTCTGTTTGGGACTTATGAAATGTTGCTGAAACATGTGAGGCAGGCAGAGAAACTCATATGCCAGGTAGGTTTCAGAGAAGGATGGTTCCAGCCCTGGAGCATCCAACTACTGCTTTTGAGCCCTGGAGAACTGACTTGTAGCAAATGAAGGAGATGAATGTATCTGACAAATTGTCTTCATCCACAAAGGCTTGTTCCACTCACATTGTTTATCAGTCATTAGTCAAATAAGTGCAAACATGCCATTCACACTGCAGCAAGCACAAATCAATAAATGTGGGACCAACTTTAACAGGATACCTGGAAGCACAGGCTGGGAGATGCTGAGTGGAGATGTTTTGGGAATATGTGCCTCATAATAACCTTAGTTTTCAGATGGAAAATGAGGGTACACTTGCTAGCATGCACTAACAAGGCTGCTGCTGATGCCTTGCTATCCTGTGAAATAAATTTTTATTGCCCCCTTCCACTCTCCCTCAGGTGACTAGTTTTATCTTGCTTACAGATTTTAGGTTCGCTTCCAAGTTCTCAGCCAGTGTCCTCTAGGTCAGAGGTTAATCTTTAACTGTGTATCTCATGTTGAAGGGCTGCAGAGTATTTCAAAACCTTGTGTAGCAATCTCTGCTCTTTCATCCAGGATAACAACACAGGATAACTTCAACCTGAGGAGAATAAAGGTGAGACTCACCGGCCTGTAGTTCCCCGGGTCCTCCCTGCTCCCCTTCTTGTATATGGGAGTGACGTGACCCTTCCTCCAGTCATCCGGGACCTCACCTGACAGCCACGACTTCTCAAATATGATGGAGAGTGGCTCGGCAACCACCTCAGCCAGCTCCTTCAAGACCCTGGGATGCACACCATCTGGCCCCATAGACTTGTACTCATTCAGTCTAAGGAGGCACTCTTGGACTTGTTCTGCCCTTACAGTGGGGAGGGATTTACCTCCTTGGTCCCCACATAGAGGTTTGGGGATGCAGGGCTTAGGGACATGGATAAGACTAGTATCCTGGCCACCAGTAAAGACCGATGTGAAGAACTCATTCAGCACCTCAGCTTTCTCTTCATCTGTTGAAGCCAGTTCTCCCTGTAAATTTACCAAAGTAGGTACGCATGTTTTGGCCTGTCTCTTCTGGCCAATGTACCTGTAGAAGGTTTTCTTGTTGTTTCTCACGTCCCTTGCCAAGCTCAGTTCTGCCTGCGCCTTGGCTTCCCTGATTCCACGTCTGCAGGTCCGGACGGCATCCCTGTATTCTTCCCAGGAGACACAGCCTTGTTTCCAGAGCTTGTAGACCCCTTTCTTCGACCTCAGTTCTCTCAGCAGGTCCTTGCTGAGCCATGCCGGTTTCCTACCTCGCCTGCCCACTTTCTTATTCAGAGGAATGGAGACCTCTTGTGCTTCCAGGAGGGCATCCTTCTGGATATAACTGCTTGAAGAGCAGCCAGCTCTCCTCAACATCCTTATCTTTGAGGGCAGTGCGCCAGGGGATTTTGGCTAGCAATCCATTGAGTAGCTTGAAGTCTGCTCTTCTAAAGTTCAGTGTCCTGGTCCTGCTCTTTGCCAGGCCCACGTTGCTTGAGGTCACAAACTCAACCAGGGCATGGTCGCTTGAATTTTATGTTGTCCATGCTTATCATTCCCAGATAGGAAAAAAAAAACCAAACAAAACAAAAAAAAAAAGGAGGACTAGACCTTTTTGCCCTATTGATTTTTCAACTTTAGGGATTGCATTTTTTCCCTCTTCCATTTTTTTCTCTTTATACCTATGAGACTAGAAACTCTGTTGTTTCAAGTGGGGGCTCAACTTCTCACATAATCACTCTCCCCTTGGGCCTGAGGCTTAAAGAGAAATATTGACAGTCCATGCCCCTGAGGAAGAAAAAATCTCGTGCAAAAAACTACAATATTCTCATATCAAAACCCCTCGACCTCTTGTGGCATGTCTCTAAAAGATTGGTGCAGACACCAGGTGGAGGTGTCCTGCTTCCACTTCTGACACTGGTGACATACATGCTTTCTACTCCACTTTCATCATCTTGATAGCAGGGCTTCCCTTTTCTGTTTTCTTTCTAGGAATGCTTGCCCCTTTATTGGAGAGGTTTTCTTATGAACCCAACCCCTCACAGAGTCAATGGAGTTGTTCCAGTAGATGTGGGTCTTCTAATCACATCTTTCATTAGCAAGCTGAATTTGCAGCAGTAGCCTTTGCACATCACTGTATGCAATGTTTTCACAGCTTTGACCTTTCTGTAGGAAGGGAATTACTCCACTCACTCTACACTTTTCACTCTGCATTTTAATAATGGGATCTGCAGAGGTAAGCAGTTAGTGCCGCTACATCCAGCGAAGCATTGCTCAGCTCCTTACTTTGATGCTGGTATAGCTTACTTACTTCATAGCCCCAAGGCCTTCCCTGGAAATCTGAAAGGTTGTCATGAAGATATGCAGATGAGATATTTAGGGCATGGAGCGTGCATATAACTAGATAATGCAAGGATAAAGGCAGTCAAAGCATATATAAATTTAGATGAACTGGAAATCTGTGAAGGCTGACTAAATAAGGCCAATGAACTAGCAGATAGGGGTAGATAGTGTCCTGGAGTGAACTTCTGCACTCCAAGGTTTATTTGAGTTAATTTTCTCTGGGTTTTACTAAAATTTTAGATTTCTCCCAAGTGCTGTAAAGCTTTGTCTATTTAAAATGCAAACATAAAAAAGTAAATAAATTCAACCTCTTTGCATAAGAAGATAATTGAGATGATTAACATCACCAGAAATAAAAGATTCTAATCAAGCTCAGGCCTGCATAGTTTTTATTGGCAAGTTCCCTCTAGGAATTTAATGTCTTACCCAGTACCATAGTTGTAAAAGACATGAAGAGTCCTCTTTGCTCAGTTCCCACACTCTTCCCCTGCAGAATTCAGTCTTTTGGACAGAGCAGGCTGATTTCCATACTTCTGCCCAAAATTAAAAGAGTGGAACCACTTGCTTGTAGGCTTGTTTGTGGGAATCAAACCAGTCCACATCAGAAAGGAAAAGCCTGGACTTGTAACAGAAAGGCAATCCCAGTTAATAACTTCAGGGAGGACTGTGCAATAATGCCTTGACAGCAGTACAATTCCATGTTCTGGAGTAGAAAGGCAATTAAGTTTTGTAATCATACATGATGGTGTAAGATCATTCAGGGCTGGACAGATTTATTCTACACCTGACAGTTGACAGCCCTGTCCCCAGGACAAGATTTCAAAATCTGCTTCGGACTGTATGGCTCTTACTTTAAATACAGGAAAAAGAAATCCTAATCCTGGTGAGCTCAGTCACACTGTGCTAGACCTCTGGATCAGGACTCTCTTTTTTTTTTTTTTTTTTTTTTCCCCTTGCATTCTCTTCTAAAAGTGGCAAAGCACCTTGCCACTATGTAAAAGGCTGAAGGGTTTCTCTGCAATACTGATTACTGCTTCTCTTTCCTTGTCTGTGCAATATATCAGTCACACTCATCCAAAGAGTGTTTTTGTGACAGCCCTCTCAGCTAGACATATTATCATGGTGTGTTGAAAGAAAATGGTGATTTCTTTAAAGCCCAGAGTGAATACATTGGAAAGTGGGCAGTCTGAGTCTTCAGTCTCAGGCAGCATCTTGACCACTGACTCATCCCCTTCTGCCAGCTCTGCTTACAAAGAATAAGTACTAGGAAAGACTTTCATCTGTATAAATCATTGCATTCTAAAAGTAGCATCTTCATTATGAAAAAGGTAAAGAAAGTGTAGTTCCAGAAAATCACACGCTCAAAGTGAAGTGCTTTCTTGTCCTTAAGAGTACTCCTTAGAAATCCAGCAGATACCTTTTCTATTAGATTTACCTGCCCGTGTCGAGGGCCTTGTTTTTATGAGGCGTACTCTGAGTTTAGTTCTTAAGTTACTGATGCTGTATAAACAGACCCTAGAGAATATAAAGAAGTTTTTCAACACTCAGCAAAACAATGTATTGTTGCAGTAAGAGATGTGGTCATGCATCATCATCTCTGCATTCTTGGCAGATGTGACACCTGGTGTGGTTCCCAAATACAATAATACTTGTATTATTACTCAGCATATGTTGAGGTTTCGTATTGCCTCAACATGGCCACAACATGCCTGTTTCACATAAAATCTTCCTGATAGGGCACAAGCATATTGCAAATGAGCTACAATGTGGAGCTCAGCTGAACAGTGAAAGCCCTGAGCCTGAAGTACGTTGAAGACCATTGCTGGAATCAAAAGAGTATTAGTGTTTATATAAATACAAATGATGGCTACTCTCATTATCTCTGGTGTGGAAAGGGCGGAAGATCTCATTCTTTGTCACATAAAGCAGCTGCCAACAGTTGGATATTAAAAAGGAACTGTTTGGGGTTTTTGGCGTGTTCCTGGAAGAATATGAGGAGAGGCTTTGTTGTATTTTTCTCTGAATGATATGGCATTGGCTATTTTGTACATACCAGAAAGCTGCACTATCAGCAAGTTTGCTGATGATGCAAAACTGGGAGGAGGGGAAAATTGTGCTACCATCCAGTGGGACCTAGGCAGGCTGGAGAGTTGGGTGAGGAGAAATTCAATGAAATTTAATAAGGGCAAATGTAGAATCTTGCAACTGGGTAAGAACCACCCCTTGTATCAGTATAAGTTGGGGACTGAGTATTAGAGAGCAGTGTAGGGGAAAGGGATCTGGGGGTCCTGGTGTACAGCAGGATGACCATGAACCAGCAATCTGCCCTTGTGGCCAAGAAGGCCAATGGCATCCTGGGGTGTATTAGCGGGGGCATGGCCAGTAATTCGAGAGAGATTCTCCTCACCCTCTGCTCTGCTCTGGTGAGACTGCATCTGGAATATTGTGTCCAGTCTGGGGCCCTCAGTTCAAGAAGGACAGGGAACTGCTTGAGAGAGTCCAGCACAGAGCCATGAAGATGATGCAGGGATTGGAGCATCTCCCTTATGAGCAAAGGCTGATGAAGCTGGGTCTCTTTAGCTTGGATGAGACTCAGGAATGATCTCATTCATGTTTATAAATATGTAAAAGGTGTCAGGAGGATGGAGCCAGGTTCTTCTCTGGCAACCTTCAATGATAGTACAAAGGGCAATGGGTGCAAGCTGGAACAGAGGAGGTTCCATGGAAAGATAGAATTTCCACAGTGAACACTGGGACAAGCTGCCCAGAGAGGTTTTGTTGTCTCCTTCTCTGGAGGCATTCAAAAACCAGATAGACACATTCCTGTGTGACCTGGTCTAGGTGTTCCTTCTCCAGCAGGAGGATTGGACTAGATGATCTCTTGAGGTCCCTTCCAATCCCTGATGGCCCATGATTTTGTTATTTCTTGAAAAGGCTGGCAAAAGTCTTGGTAAATTTTGTTGCCTCATATAGTTGCCAAGTTGGTTCAATGTAGGAGGCAAGTGTCCTCATTTCAGTCCCTCTTCATCTTTCCTTTTATCTTGTAGTCCACTTTGTTACTCATTGGAATCATTTGGTGGTCACTCACAAGCTGGCAGTGCTTTTTCTGTGACTCATATCTTAATCGCTTATCCAGAAAATCAGCTGTCCTGGTAGTCTGTGGAAAGGACAGAAAGCCCTGGTGGGTGAGTAAACCCCTTTGCTGAGCTTTCTGCCTTGTGACTGGTGTGACATGTATTTTTGGGCTGGCTTTACAGCAGCTTCAGGAGAAGCTAAAGTCTTCTGAAAGTACCTATGGATCAAAACTGCTGAGGCCTGGGTTACTTTAGTTACCATGAGTCTGTGTGTACAATTATAGATTAGCCAGTTTAACCCAAGATGAATTTCAGTTCTGCTCTGTGTGTTGCTCATGGCAGTGAGACTTCAGGTAAGGGCTGCTGTGTTGCAGAACAGCATGTGCCCTCACTACTCATGGGCTAATTCTTGTGCTGTTTAATGTACCAAAAGAGGTCAGGAAGGCTGTCAGTAAAACCCAGAAGCCTTGGAAGTGCTGTGAGGTATGTCTCCTGTAAGTGCTTGAGGGAGTTTTGTCACTTAGAAGTTGCTCAGTCAAGGCACTTTTCTTTAAAAGTAAGTAGGATCTCAACTCATAGTTCATGTCATATGTTGTGTCGGTTCACTGGCTTGTCACTGAAGATTTGAGCATACACATTTTGCTGAGTCTGTTTTAAGTGCTTGTGAACGCTCTCTGGCTGTGAGCATAACTGATATCAGTATCTGTAATGACAAAGATCTATTAAATGCTATCATAGAAACAATTTTCTGTAGAGATCTTATGCTCCTATATTGTAAAATCAAGAATATGTATTTGCTTTCTTTTGAGTATGGGCAATGTTTGGCAGAATTTGAATGGAAATGTAAGGGTGAAATTCAAGGTTATATAAACCCTTTAACTTATTGCATTACTGAAGGAAAACAGGTGGGAATAATAGTGAAAATAAGCAATCCTCAATAGATGTACAAAGAATTAAAAATGGGTCTCAGTAATTTAGAGTTCTTTAATCCAAAGTAAATTATTCAAGATATGAACCTGGATGCTATATGAGACCAATACTCTTAGGAGTTAATTGTTCTTACAGATTAATAATTGACTAAATACTGAAAATTCTTTTGCTAGGTTCTCCTCTCCACTGGCAAATTCTTCTGTGATATTGAGCAGGCACTTAGATCCTGATCCTCAAGATTATTTAAGCATATCTATTTAGATGCAGGCCAAATATTGAGCAAGTGGTCTGTGAAGAACTTAGGGCTTACCTGCTTAATACCTTATACAGCACAGTGGCTGCTCAGGAATAAGGTAGATTTCTAGGTCTGGCCTAATGCTGAAGTTTCTGAATGCATTTAATGTGTTTGCAGGCAGAACGTAATTTAGAACTAAGCCCAGCAACCAGGGCTGCTTGCCTAGAAAACCAGCTAGGTACTCTGTTTCCTGTTTTTTGTGGAATAGTTTGAGCATTTACTTAAGAACTGTGCTATATGCATTGCTTCCTATCTCAGAGTAAAGGGATTTAGTTAGTCCTGCATTCTATGGATCCTAAAAATCTCTCTAACCTCCAGGCTGCTTTTAGCCAGTGGATGGCAAGGAATCTAAATGGTGGCTTGGGTGGAGAAGGAGATAAGCAAACACCTGGTGCTAGCTGCCTGGAACAGTCCTCCTTCTATATTTTAACAGGTTCAGTATGTTTTACCTGTATGAGAAATGACATCTCAGTCCAAGTCCTACAGATTCTGATCTAAGTAAGAGATGTCACTGCTAGGCTATTATCAGTCTCCCTTTTTGCTGGATTTCCTTTGCTCCGCAGATGCTGCTGGCTACACAGTACCCTGGTCTCATCCCACAGCCTAGATGAGTTTCAATGGATGAACACATGCACCGGGGAAACAGGACTGTAGTTCAAATCTGTAGCAGAAGCAGCTGAATCTGAGTCTTTTGTTGGGTTCTGTTGCCCTTGGGATCTTAAAAGTAATGCTGGGTGACTGTTTAGTTGCTCAGGTGAATGAATGCTTGCCAAGATGGGCCTGTATTCTGTATCAGGAATTGTGTGGAGGATCCTGTGTGCCAGAGAGATGACAATCCTGACCTAGCTTCAGAGGTTTTTAATAACTACCTTCCTGGACCAGCAGCTATTGTCTGTAGCTCTGCACTGTGACTGGGCTGAATTTAATGGCTGCATGTAGTGGGTAACTGTGCTAGTCTTTGCTTTTGCAGGCTCAGTGATGGCCCGGCTTTATGAAATTCCCTTCCCTTATTTAATTCTCCACCAATAAATCTTTTAACTTGGTATTTCAAATGGCTTGGCAAGTCTAATTTAATCTGGAAAAGCGATAAAAAGGTTTGTGGATTTTGGTTTTTTTTTTAGTCTCTATTTCATGCTGCCAAAACTACAAGTAAGCATGTAGATTCATGTCCTTCAATCAGCATAAGAAAAATGCCTTTCCTACTGATGTATAAACCTTTGTTTGGTTTCACAAGCCCATACATGCAAGCAGTCATTTAATTCTTTGTCAAGGTTGCAGGTTTCACAGGTTATTATTGGTCTAGAATGGCCAGCTTAGAATTAACTTCCATGGCCTCTGGCTTTAATTCAGACATAAAAGGGATTAATATGAAGGAAAAATCTACCAGATATACCATCTTATTTAGCTTTCTCAGCTCTCCTGCATCTGTAAGAAGTAATTAATAATCTAGAGTGGAGCAGATGAGACCAGGTATTCTAAAGAAGATTGTGCTCCTTTTATATGAAGGGGTGTGCTATGAATTCCAAAGTCCCCCAAAGTACTGTAAATTAATAAATCTATTCTGTATGTATTATATTCAAATTGCATCTGTTACCCAAGCAATTACAGCTGTATTTTCCCAACTGCTGCTCTCAAAAGCCATGTGCATCTATGTCTGTGTACTGAAACCACAAATGATTTGTTTCTTGCTACAGACAGGTCAGACACTAGATGAACAAACACAGCAGATTCAGCCCTTACTTCAGAGGTGTAAACTTATGAGTGTTTATGTAGTTTAAATGTAGGGGTGACACCCACTGCAAGATTTTAGCAGACTGTATAAATCCAGACTACCCTCCAGACCAGAGATGCATAGTTCAGTGTACTTGACAGCACTTGAACTCCAAAACTGTATAAGAATACTTCATAACTGTTAGAAAGCATCTGAGTGATGCCCCTTGATTTTGTCACCTTGCATCCATTTGCACTCAATTTTTGCTCTTCAAATACTTTGAGTAGTGATATTCAGTGTAAGACTACTATGCAGTGACAGATCAGATGGGACAATAAGAATGCATCCTATGTAAATTAACATACATGCAGGTAAATAGAAAAGCAAATTAATAAACCCTTAAGTGTTCCACCCCAGTCAGGAGACCACACTGTCCTTGTGAAGCCAGTGATCAATAGCAGCCTTTCCCATCTTTCATTCCTGCTTCTATAGGATAAATATCAGGTTATTTCATGACAGGACATGTCAAATTTATTTTGTGCAAGAACTGTTTTGACATTAAGAAATAGTATGATTGGTGTAGACAGTGATAAATGGTTTCTACCTATGGATTTTAGTGCAAAAAAACTAAAGGGAGGTGAGAACTAACCTATTTCACCCTTAGAGGATACAAGAGGCATTCGTACAAGGGAAGCCAAAGCATCTCTTCTGTAAGTCCTTCAGATTTTAATTTGATATTTATTTTTCCTGAGAGGCATTTAGGTGGTAAAGTCAGAGTTAACAAGCAAGAAACTGACAGTGAGAAAGGTCAGAAAATGAAAGTTAAAATACAAGGATTTGTTCAGTATGTAGAGAAGGTCAAGCACAACAAACTGAAGCATCTTGGGGAAAAAATAGACAAAAAGACATTTTTTTACCTTTAATAATGGTTTGTTTAATGTTTCATGGGATTTAGCAGCTAAGGGCTTAGATAGAAGTTAGTTGAACAGCACATTGCCATTTGGAACAGCTTAAAAACATTACATGTATATGCTTTACACTTTTATTCTGTCCTGTTTTAGTTGCATGTTGTGCTGACTGGTGCTGCCCCTTCATCTTTGAAAATTAGCTGTGGTTGAATTGCACAGATAACAAATCCTGTGTGGTGCAGGCTGGAAGCAAATTATCTTTGTCTTCCTTTGGTGTGTGTAGGGAAGAGCTTCTGTGCTCCTGAACTGAGAAACCTAACTCGGTTTTCTGTTGCAGCATGCTGATATACTTGCAGGATTATACTTGCATTAGCTTTCACCATAAAGCCTAGTTGCCCTGGGCAAGGGGTGGTGGAAAAGGTGATATAGTCACAAAAGAAGTCAGCTTTCATACACGGCCTCTTATAAAATGTGTGGATTGAAAGCTGGAGCACCTATATGGAATTCTTGCCTCAGAGGTGAATGCTCTAAAGGAAAAGCAGCAACACAGAACTGATTCATAGTTCAAGCCAGTTAACCAGTATGATCCAGCATAAGGCTTTGTACATGTAAAAGCAATCTTAAAGGCGTATGGATAACCTGAGCCATTGAGGAGTTTCTGTTTTGACATCCCCGGGCTGAAGCTGCAAAGACAGGGAGAGCTAGCTCTATGTCCCTTTGCAACCCTACTGTTTGGCCAAAGGGCTGCAAGCTGCAGATAGGCACAAGGAAAAGGGCAGAGGAGAGCTGCACTTGTGAAACAGAGGGCATGTGGCTCTTGTAAATCAACCCTTCAGCTCCATTAAGGTCTTGCATTTTCTTTTCTGAGAACTGGCCATGGTTGCTCAACTGAAGTACGCTATATTTCTGTTCTGCAGTCCCAGAATCCTCAGCATTGGAAATCTGGGTATTTCCAAGCCACTGAAGATGAGATTCTCTCCTTTTGAGAAACTATTTCCCAAACAGTCATTGCTAAGGGCCATAATGTTTCATTTGAGAGCCCAGATAGCATGTAGGAAAAGTGGGCTAGCCAGTGGCCAACTGTAGCTGAAACAAAATACTTAGGAAAAAAATTGTTTCAGGAAAAGCCTGTTTGCAAGACTTTCTCAAGTACTACTATAACGTTCATATTGTTTCATCTACACACCTACTATTGCAGTCCTGGTATCTTCCTCACTGTGCATAAGACCTTGCTGGGAGGGTTGATCATCATGTACTTCTGAATGTGACTGATGTGTGATCACATGTTAATTCTTTCTACCTCAAATATAGAAATTTGAGTTGGGTTTGTTTTGTTTGGTTTTTTTTTTTTTTGTGAAATTAATCCTTTTCTACATCCATAAGTACTTCAGCCAGTTTCTGAGAAGAGAGGATCTTCTTGATACTTATACATGCAGAAGACTCATTTTTATGAATGGGAATACATTCTCTGAACTAATAAACCATTGTAATGATGTGCTGCTTTTTAATTTCAGATCTGCAAGATATATATCCATTTTCTTCTGCATTAAAACTGTTGCTTAGACAAATGTACTCCATGGATTGCACCTGGCAAGTTGCTTTCATTGCTTGACAAGTACTGAGCTCTTGGTCTTCACCAATGATCTCTGGCAGCAAGATAATGCTTTATGCTTTCTTACTACTCCTATTGTATCATCTTCAGGATGAAGAGCGAGGACTCCGTGGAAAGCTGGGCTTTCCCTTAGGGAACTGGCTTATAGCCAAACAGCAAGTGATGCTGTTTAGTCTTCAGTCTTGCTGCCATTACACGTGGTGATGCTTTGGCTACTGTACTCAGCAAGGGCATGGGTAACTTAGGAGCAAGCTACAACAGCTGGTATACTCACTTAAAACCTCACATGTCACAGCAGCCCTTTGTGATTACTATGTATCTGGCTATTTCCATAGTTATTGTTCCACCAATATGCCAAGTTCCAGAAGAAAATGTAAAGAGATACTGATTGTTAAAAAGCTTTCATTTACTGTAAGCTAAATTCTGACTGCCAGTAAATTACTTGGGTTTTCTAGGTAACTAAAATAAAGGTATAAAAAATTAATAATGGATTTTTAGTCAGTGATGAGTTTAATAGAATCATAGAATAGTTTGGGTTGGAAGGGACCTTAAAGATCGAGTTCCAACCCCCCTGCCATAGGCAGGGATACCTCCCACTAGATCAGGCTGCTCAGTGCCTTGTCCAGCCTATTCTTGAACACCTCCAGAGAGGGGGCATCCACAACTTCTCGGGGCAACCGGTTCCAGTGCTTAACCACCCTCTCTGTATAGAATTTTTCTTATTTCGAGTCTAAATCCTACCCCCTTCCAATTTACATCCGTTGTTTCTGGTGCTCCCATCCGATATCATATTAAAAAGTCCTTCCCCTGCCTTTCTGTAGGACCCCTTCAGGTACTCATGTTCTGGTTTTAAAGATTTGCTGGATGAATCCTTTGGAAGCTCCAAAATCAACCAACATCTGAGCTTCAAGAGAAAGGGAGCATTCATATTTTTAACAAGTACATTGGAGAATGGAGAAGGGAAGGGAGTAATGGAGCTACAGCTTGGTGGTGCTCTGGGACGCTTAGGCCCAGTGCTCTACCAGTGTTTCTTCCCCAGAAACTGGTAGTCTTTCAGTGTGGCCTTACATATTGTAATGCCTGAGCACATCCTCGTAAATATGCAGTGAGGCAGAAAAGTGCTGTCTGATGCCCTTTGTCAAATGGGATGCAGAATGTCTGGCTAGTCCAGGAGCACAGAAGGCCTGCAGTGAGGACTAATGGAGTCCATTTCCTCTAAGCCAGAATCCTATGCTACTGAGTAATGTTCTTATTACTCACTCTCTACCATTTACTCTTGTATTTTATGTCAGGACATTTTCTTCCCCTTCATCTGTCAAACCTCTTACCAATGTCTTCTCACTGCAAGGAGAAGAAAAAGGCGCAAGGGCTTGTCTGTGTTAGCGTAATACAAAGCACAAATGCAGTCCTTGCACTTGGCCCAATGTCCTTAGTGAAGCAGTAGTCCTTTTGGTTTTGTGCTTTCTTGGATTTTTGCCCTACTCCTCAAAACCTATTCAGTGGGACCTAAAGGGAGGTTCTTCCTTGTCCAATGACAACCTTCAAAGGATTGCTGTAAGGTACTTTACACTGAGGTCCTTTCCTCAACAGCTTATTTTCCCTAGCAGGTGACTATTAAGTTCAGTACCTGTAATATCTCAATAATAGCTACAGTAATAACGCAAATACAATTACTCAGAAGTTTTTCTGGCTGCTGAAGGGAAATGTAGTTCACTGCAAGGGCTCCTGTGTGCCAGATCACTGGTATCAGTCTATACCAGCTTAAGGCTTGTGTGAGTATTCATCAAAGGTAAAGAAATTTGTAACATTGCCTATACAGTGGCAATGGCACAGCCGGATTTTCCAATAATTCTCAACACTAAAAGCAAGCATCCAGAAGCCAAAAGATTTTTAGCCCTATAAAAGGAGCAAAGTGTAATGGTACTCAAGGAGCTGTGTCTTGACTCTCCCATGTGCACTGGCCAAAAAGGGGAGGCAGCTAGGCATCGTAGAAAGAGTGTAGGTATCATAAGAAGGGGGAAAGGAGACGGGCACCAGATGTGATTATATTGGTTTTTACATGTTCAAAGCCAAATTTGCCCCACTGTACCCTATGCTTTCTAACAAAAGCATATGTTTGAGATCTCTGATAGAATTTCTGGGTCTAGAAAGTTTGATTTTTATCATTAGGAGGACCAGATTGAATGGTAACGTATTTCAGATGATGCCCCATGAAAACAAAGCAACAAGCAGAGAAAAGTGTGAGGAAGAGCAACATGTGTTACCATTACTTATCTAATTTCAATTACATTGTTATTCAAGATAAGTGTACATGCATAAGACAAGATATGAACTCTTTTTGGGCAAAAGAACTTGTAGGGACAGCTAATGAAACTCTTGGGGCTGTAGCTAAGCTTCTGTATGCTGGTGCACTAACAAAGACATGGTTCAACATGTGTTGCATAAACTGGGCATGTGGAATGACTCAGACAACAATTTACTTCTGTGACAATAAACCTGATCAAAATAGAAAAGGGCATTAGAATAAACCAATCCAAAAGTGGGATGCAATAGCTTCTCTGCAGCGTTAGCTCCAGGGAAAGGAAGAATGCTCTCTAAATGAGTTACAGCTGCATGCAGTACTGTTGCCTGTTAGGTATTTTGATTAACTTGTAATTGCAGCCTAAAGTAAGCACTGCCTTTCCAAAGGAGCTAAGGCAATGATTCTCAGGGCATCCCAATAGCATTGCTTACATTGGTAATCACTCGCCTTCAAGAATCTGTAGAATCAAGTTTTTCTCATGTACTTGCCAAGTGTGCAGCTGGAAGCGAATTGCTATCCTAAAATTTCTGGGTAAAGGAGGAAGAATGCTCTACCTGTGACGGCAGTATCAGTCTAGTGGAGGGTTGTAACCAAACCATAGCCGTATGGGTTAGCTAGTGGACCGGAGCAGAGGTGAGGAATGAAACTAGACCACAGAGGGACATGGCATAGTTGAGATCTGCTTGGTCTTTGATTCTTTTTTTGTTACTCTCTTCAATGCTGGAAAGTACTCGAGAGTCCTTTTTATTAATTATTTGGCTACCTAATACACAGGTGGCTCCAGCTTTTTGATGCTTTCCAGAGTTGGTTGGAATATGCATGAGGCAGAACAATTAAGCAAGCCACTTCTTGTGAATTTAAATGTCTTGCTTGAAAAATTAGTTTGGGTTGGGATTCACACCCACCTGCCTTCAGAGAAGAGGCACATGAAAGTGGTGGAATATGATTTGTGAAAGCTGCATGGACTAAGATGAGATATATATTCCCAAGAAGGAATACCCAGTGCTGTGGGGACGTGAGCTCTTTTGCAAATTTGAAATCAGGAGACTATGGGTGAGCATCAGGGTCTGTCAGACAGCTTCTTTCCTTTAATGTGAAAGGTGATCTCTTAGGGAAGCAACAAGTCCACCAAGACCATTATAAAAATTTGTACTGTCTTTAGTTTTAACTTCCTTACACCCAGCTTTGAGTTACTGAAGACAGACATTGGAAGGGGACGGGGAAAAAAAAGTAGTCTTTTCTCAGGACCAGATCTGTTTCCCTTATTCAGATGTCACTTATGGTTTACTTTGATGCTCAGTGTCACTCCTGCATACCTCTGCAAAAGGCATTTGCCCTGCAGACTCAAAGGCAATGCCTCTGCAGTACTCCACGCATCCTTAACCTCAGAAAAGCTAAGCAAACTGGAGTCACTACCCAACTTTGGCCCAGCTGTACGTTTATTTTGGCTGCAAGGGTCAACAGCAAGCAATTTAATTTGGCTGTACTGTAAAGGAAAGTAGATGATGGTGCAGTCTCTATTTAATCTCATAAATCATGTTTGTTACCTATTCTGCCAAGAGACTTGTCAGTGAAGCACACAAAATATTTGATGGTGTTTATAAGAAATAATTAATTTATTATATTTAGTTATTATTATTATTCTTTAGAAGAAATTGTCCTTTACAGAAATTGACCATTTTTTGCTTTAGTTAGCTTTTTAGGGGGATCAGTGCACACTTGTGTGTTTAATTTTAGTGTCGATGATCATCAGAGTAGAAGGTTGGCCTCTTTATGATACCCCATATTGTAGATCCCTCTTTGAATTTTTGTGTAAGCCCAAGAGACTAAAAACAAATAGAACTTTTAGCTTACAAGAGGTGAATATACTTGTTGGAAGGAGAGGAAACAGAAGGAGAGAAAAAAGAATTAGACTTCTCTTGCTAGAGAAGTTAAAATTGTAGAGAGTATCATACTCTACTTATTAGTGAGTTTAGTTATGTCTGATCTAGAAAACAGAGAGGAAGATAGTGACATCACACTATTGAATGCACCAAAAGTCACCAAAGAAATTAAACAATCTTCCAGAATAAAAAAGACTAAAAGGCTCTTGAGTCAGTGAAGAGCCTCTGCTGTGGAAAGTGTATGAACTGAGAAGTCCGTCAGTATAATCCACTAGGATATCGCTAGTGCATAAAAGCCTGCACTGAGGAACACACAGGCAAATTTCCAAATTAATTGTGTTTTGGAACAAATTTACTGTTTCAGACAGGTTTTTCACCATTCATTAAATAGGGCTTGTTAATAAGAGTGAATTTAAATATCAGTTGTCAGTTATGCTTTCAATGTTTTCACAATTAGTGCTGAACCATTTGTTTCACAATTGGTGCTTTCAGAAAGGATATTTAAATGGTACCCAGAAAAGAAACAAAATACTTCCTTCTACCTCACATCCTAATGCTGGAATTTCCTTTATTTAACACAGGGCAAGGCACTGAAGTAGCATTAAAATTAAGATTCCATTCATTTACATAGCTCTAGGTGTAGTTACCTTCTGAGCAGAGAACCTGAAGATTCTATAAGAGCTTGAAGATCAGCAACTGGAAAAATCTGCAAATATTGTTGGGTGTGGTAGTTACAATGAAGTAACCAACATTATAAGGAAGTGTCAACAGCAAGCTATTTTTTCTTTCCCCCTGAGGAAATGTATGTCTATATTTTCTGATAGGCATGTATCAGTAGTGCTCAGAGCAAGGGAGATTACTCTGATATAAACAAAATCCATTTACTCATCAACACAATATATTAGGTACTGACTAAATCGTAGCCGGGCAACAAGTCCTATATATGCAGGCTTTCAGGATGAACCTGGAGGTCACAGCTCCTAGGCTGGCAACTGGGTGAGGGCAATTGAGGAGGTCTTTACCTTCTCCCTACTGTAAAGCTGAAATCCAAGAAAGACTATTACTTATCCAAGCCTCCCTGTAGAAAAAGAGGCCTGAGAGCTTGCCAGCACTTGAGCACAGCAGGTGTGTCTAAGGGTTTGATGCTTTATTTATCTTGGAATGCAGAGACTTTAAAAGTACCCAAACTTTCATGAGCCTCAGCCAGATTGTGGTGTCATTTCTCTGGGAAAATGTTTGAGGTTGTCAAGATTTGCTGTAGGCCTGGATTTACTCTGCTATACTGCCAAGGACAGTTGGAGAAGAGGAAAGCATATCTGGATAATACCTTAAAAAAGGGCTGATTTTATTGCTCTTGTCCAAAAATGCCATTGTGTTTAGATTTTTTTTTAGAGACTCAAGGTGCTTTTCAGGAGACTGGTATACCTCAATATGATTCCATGGGAGCATATTCCTAATGATAATTTCCAGAGCATAATCCAGGTCAATAGGAGAAGCTGGAAGTTGAAATTCTGGCAAGTAACAGACCAGTGCTCTGTTAAGCTGAAAGAGGCAGGTTTTCCTGTAATTCCATCACTTGTTCAGAAATTAAAAGGTGGAATTCTCTTTTCACTCAAAATGTTAAGATTTTCTGATGTTTCCAAAACAGAGCTTTTCAACAGAAGTGTTTAAAAATATTCATAGTATGAAGGTGTAAGCATATTTATCCGAGATCAGCAATGCTGACAGCTTCATATTCTACATGTCTATTTTAGTACTGTCTCCCAGAAAAGACCATTATTGCAAAAGAAAAACTTGAGGTGACTCCAGGTGTAATATGCTTTCTTCAAAATCTGTGCTAACATAGTGTTACAAAACCAAGTGGAGCTTAGCTACCTTACCAAATATGTAACATCTGTGAAATTCACAGCAAAAGAATGAAGTTAAAAAGACACTGATGATGTGGCATTTTTGCATAGCTTCTCCTTCTGTAGGATAGAGTTCAACATATTTCATTAAACCTGAGAGTATATAAGCAGTCTTGTGTATAGTAAGTCACAAAATCCATTAAATGCTCTCAGGAGCAAATGTTACTACTTTTCTGCTAGAGATCTTATAGGATTTGTGGTCTGTGTTTGGGGATTTTTTTGTGTGTGTCATTGTGAGTCAAAAGAAGTGTTTGAGTTGTTCTTTTCCTTAAGCAATAGTGGTTGTGAATTAAAGTTCTGTCCCCCTTATTGTACATGCATAGAATCATAGAATCATAGAATCATAGATTGGCTCTGGTTGGAAGGGACCTTAAAGATCATCGAGTTCCAACCCCCCTACCATAGGCAGGGACACCTCCCACTAGACCAGGCTGCTCAGTGCCATGTCCAGCCTAGTCTTGAACACCTCCAGAAATGGGACATCCACAACCTCCCTGGGCAACCTGTTCCAGTGTTTCACCACCCTCACTGTAAAGAATTTCTTTCTTATGTCTAGTCTAAATCTATCCCCCTCTAATTTATATCCATTGTTTCTAGTCCTCCCATCCGATATTATGTTAAAAATTCCTTCCCCTGCCTTTCTGTAGGACCCCCTCAGGTACTGATAAGTTACTATGAGGTCCCCTCTGAGCCTTCTCTTCTCCAGGCTGAACAACCCCAACTCCTTCAGCCTGTCCTCATAGGGCAGTTGCTCCAACCCTTTGATCATCTTCGTGGCCCTTCTCTGGACCCTCTCCAACAGCTCAATGTCCTTCCTGTGTTGAGGGCTCCAGAACTGGACGCAATACTCCAGGTGGGGTCTCACCAGTGCTGAGTAGAGGGGTAAAATCACCTCTCTTGACCTGCTGGTCACACTCCTCTTGATGCAACCCAGGATTTGGTTGGCCTTCTTGGCTGCGAGTGCACACTGCTGGCTCATGTTGAGTTTGTCATCAACTGACACACCCAAGTCTTTCTCTACAGAGCTGCACTCAAGCCACTCTCCACCCCGCCTGTATCTGTGCTTGGGATTGCTTCGACCCAGGTGCAGGACCTTGCACTTGGCCTTGTTGAACTTCATGAGGTTGGCTTGGGCCCACCTCTCAAGCCTGTCAAGGTCCCTCTGGATGGCATCCCTTCCTTCAGGTGTATCAACTGCACCACACAGCTTGGTGTCATCTGCAAATTTGCTGAGGGTGCACTCGATCCCACTGTCCATATCTCCTACGAAGATGTTAAATAGTACTGGTCCCAGTACTGATCCTTGGGGAACACCACTCGTCACTGGTTTCCACTTGGACAATGAGCCATTGACTGCAACTCTTTGAGTTCGACCATTCAACCAGCTCCTTATCCAGCGAGTGGTCCATCCATGTGAGCCAGGAGAGAAATTTCTTGCCTTTGGCTCTTCTGAACCTGTAACCCAAGCAGAAATAGTCAAAAATAAGGTGAAGGAAGCAGAAAATGAGCAAACCTGTAGATAGCATTACTCAAAGATTTCAAGTTACTGGTAGCTAAGCCATCTTTTTCCCCGGAGAGGTTACACATTCTCCAGAGTATGCTACACTCTATTATCAAGAAATGAACTATAAAGATCTTAATGAAAATATTGAACCAGCTGTACTAATTAAGTACTGCTCTTATATACCTCTGCCTACTATTGGATGGAGAAACTGAAAAATTCAGTCAGATGTGAAGGCAGGATAATGTTCTTGCTCATGGAAGTGACTTCAGCAGAGCTTGGGGGTAAGATCAAGAAAACAGTGAATAGTCCTCAAGCAGAGTAGTGCTGTGCAGAAAACGTTGCCATGCGCAGCTTGGTGAGGCTATAAGCCAGCTGTAGGAACAGAACCCTCAGATCTGGCCATTCCCCCAGTTCTTTGCTTGTGACAATCCCAAGCTACTACACTGAGAACAGCGGTGTCAGAGAAGTACAAGCTGACATATTCAACTCCATCCTTTTTGGTAATAAGGTAGATGCTGATATAGCCTTCAGCATACAAGCAGGTAGATATCAGTATCCAAGACTTTGCTTTTCTTTAATTGACTTTCTGGTGTGGCTCATAGTCCTGGGATTGAGAACTACTCCTGTTGTTACATAGGGGAAAAGTGTTCATTCAAACATTTGGTACTGTATGCAGAGGTAAATTGTTTTCATGGGGCTTTCACAGCATGTAGATGGCTGGAGGAAGATTAGGCCACACACTTTGATATGTATGACAGCACTGAGAATATCCAAGCTCAGAACTGGGTCCAAAAAAAAAAAAAGAATTGTGAGCTGCAGCTTGCCTAGTGCCAGCTAAGTAAAAGGCTTATACTTATTCTATGATGTGTAAGAGAAGTCTTTGCTCATGTGTGTGCCTTATCTTTGGGGCAGGACTTTGACCTGAGGCTATTATATGGCTAAGGGAACAGAAATTCTTGACTCTATGACTTTGACTCAAAATAACTCAGAGTATAAATAGACCTGTGCTGCATTATTTGAAGGAAAAGAGGCTGTGGTTACCTGAAAGGGGGATTTAATTCCATAGTACTGAAAAAACAGCAGTTGCTTTATTCAAAATAATTCAGACTGATAATTGATTTCATTGAAGATTACACTCTTGCTGAGGGAAGCAGTGAGCAGTCACACTCACCTCTGTAGCAGTTGGAGTGGATGTGAAATTCTGAATGACATCAGCTGCGTGTAAACCCCCTGGACGTGAGTCCCTCTAACAACTGCTTGGTTGCATGCACAGGGAAAATAAAGACTGCTCTGGTTATTCACTGCCACATCCTCTCCTCATTCCTCCAACCATTTACAGGTGCATCATTCTGTTCTTCAGTAAATCATCCATGATTGTTATAGTTGGCTTTTTGTATCTGCTTTGCATCAAAGAAGAGTAAAAATACAAAGAATCAGGTACTGGACTGAACACACTCAGGAGACTGAATACAGAGAACAAAAGTTGTAAGGACTATAGTGTGGAGAGAGAATCAAACACCAAAGGAACTATCATTCTGAGAAACAACTGTGAAAAATTTTATGTACAAATTAAAATAATCAGAGAATCCATAGCAAATTACTTGGTTAAAGCTGTCCTTTAGGAGGGAGGGGGGGAAATTTTTGGTGACTATTCAGACCTGGCTGGATGCATCTCGATTTGATTTGGTGATCAACCATTTATCTCAAAACTTAGATGCTCAGATTCCATTTTTTTTTACTTTTCAAAACAGACTTCGAATAAAAGCTAGTGTAAATGTTAATGGGTTAATTAAATCGTTTACAAATAGATGAGTTTGAACCAAACCTTGGAGTCAAATATCTGCAAGCTTTGGGGAACTCCAGGTTTGTGCTTTGCAGCTGAAACTCATCTTGATTTAAAATACGTTTTTGTCACAAATGCCAAAACTTCCCATGACCAATTTCTCCCTTCCTAATCCAAGTCAAAACAGAATATCAAGTGGCTTCATTATGGAGCTTTTATTTTCTTTTTTTTTTCTGTATGGTAGTTTACGGTCTCATATTTAAAGGCTGTAATCCAAAGTCTCTATGAATGTAACCTGAGATAATTCTCTTTCTATGACTCTCCTCTTTGTGAACTGCAAAATTAAGGCCTCTTCTGAATTGTTTGTCTTTCATTTTTCCTTTCCCCTGCTTCAGCTTAATAGACTGAATTTTGACTTGACATGAATCTTGTCTGGATATCTGTTCTAAATACTTAGTAATTTAATTTCTGTCCTGGTAACCTTACTTTAAGGCACATTGTATAATGGAATCTTATGGAAAATGCTGATATAGATTAATATAAGGTGCCAAGTCTGTTAATCATCTTAAATACCTATTCAATGCCTCTTGATGCTATCAACATATTTGTCCTTCATTTAATATGCAACACAGAGGAGCACTGAGATTTTAAAAATGTGAATTAATAGAGGAAGGCTCTATTATATACTATCCAGTGTATAACCCTGGATGTGCCTTTCAAGCAATTGAAGAAAGGGAAATGGCAAAACTAAAGAACATCTAGCTGATTTGATCTGCAGGTTAAATTGAAATCCCATTAATGGATTCTTCTGTATCTGAACTTACATATCATATATATAAAAATGTATGTGTGATTCCAGGAAAACCTTGAAGGAAGTTTGTGTGTTGGGGTATATGTAGTCGCAGACATAAACTGCACATTCAGTAGCTCAGTCAATAAGAATGATTCATTACTTCCATTAAGCAACTTTCAGTTTACCTCTACAGGGTGGGATCCAGGAGCTTAAATCATTAGGAAGGTAGGCATACCTGTAACACCAGGGGTGAAAGGTTTTCTACTGTACATATCTGCTGAAGCAGCAATGTGTATTTCATGTTAACTGTAGAGCCTAGTTGAGGATGGGTGGTAACTGGTAATACTGCTGTAACTTGTGCTGTCATGATCATCTGTATCGATAATGTAAAATACACAGCAGGCATTTACAAGTATTAACTGATGGCAGTATCAGACTCATAAGCTCTAGGGCCTGCCTCTGTAGCTATAACTTTCACTACAGCAGTTACAACCGCAGATCTGTTGTCATCTATTGTTTTGTGGTTTTTCTCTAGGTTACAAATTTTAACTTCAGTATGAGTTTTTATCTTGTTTCTACCCATATTAATATCGCCTCCATGTCTCACAGGCTCCTATATTCTTACCTTCACAGCCACCTTGTGGTTTGAAGAGATACTCTTTCCTATCTCCTTAAGGATAAGGAGATAAGACACATTGACTAGGATCATGGATCATCTTATTGCTGCCATTCATTGTCACTGTTGACTCTTGTATTTTATCCAAAACTCCTGATAGTTACTGAATTTGCCCACCTTCCTGAGGTGTTTAAGGCCAGGCTGTACAAGGCACTGAGCAACCTGGTTTAGTGGGAGGTGTCCCTGCCTATGGCAGGGGGGTTGGAACTTGATGATCTTCAAGGTTCCTTCCAACCCAAACCATTCTATGTTTCTATAATCATGTATTCCTATTGTTTACCCTCTTTCTCCTTTTCCCATTTCCAAGGTTTGTTACCCTGTTTAAATTCAGCTTCAGCTCTCCTACTCTGTGGAACATTCACAGAGTGGTACTTTGCCTGGTAAAGAGCTTCAGCAACCCCTTTGTCCGTGGGATAAATAAACATATTCTTCTAAACTAAGGCATATGAGGTAGCAAGAGGTATGACTGTTAAATCCAGGACCTCGGGGATTTCTAAAAGCATAGTTGTGTCAACCGAATTAAACTGTGGTTATCTTCTTTTTTCTTCTTCTCCTTTTACCTCTCATTAAGGCATTGCAAAATTTTTAGTTGGCACTATCATGGTTTAAATGAGGCACCTATTGATTTAGCTCAGTCAGGAATGATAGTTGCTGTCAGCAGATTACCTTACCTGTCACTTATGGACATGACCTTGATCATAAAGATTAGTTATTTTATTCTATTCTCAAATATTTGCAAGAAATGCTTGTATTTTGTAATTTATTTTTAATGCTTTATTTCTTTTCATCCTTATTGCTTGCTTTTAATAGCAAATATATTTTATTGTCCTCTTTGCAAAGAAAAACAACCACTCTGTTTATTTTGGCCCATCTTCTGTAGGATCAATCATGCTGGCAGGATGACATATGATGGCAGAGAAAGTGCAAGACATATTTTCCAAGCCACTTCTTTGCTATTTTGGATCAAGTTCCAAGCTGCTTAAAGCCACAAAGAAAATATTATTAATATACTGTGATTCTTGGCACTTTCTGAACATGCTATTGGTGCTGAAAAAGTGACTTTCTTTCCATGGCATGTGGAGTTTCAGGGCCAGGTTCCCAATCCTCTGTGTACATATCAGATCAATGTATGATGGAGCCAAATAATGGCATGGCTTTCTGTAGTCTGTTGGGATTACGTGCTGTATGACTGCAAAGAGATCCCACCTTACAATGTCTGCTTCATCTGACAAATGTTTCCAGTAGCATTAATGTCAGAGAGCAGGCTGAGAAGTTGCAAGGCTGAGCTCACTGTCAGATCCCTGGCACTGCTGTCTTTTTGAAGGCTTTACTCCCTTAGCATACATCAAGTCTCGCTATTTCAAGTATTTTTGAAAATCTGCCTGTACATGCTTAATGAACATGCTCAAGGGAAATCAAACATTTGGGATTTCTATTGAAATTCCTCNTTTGTTTAGCATACATCAAGTCTCGCTATTTCAAGTATTTTTGAAAATCTGCCTGTACATGCTTAATGAACATGCTCAAGGGAAATCAAACATTTGGGATTTCTATTGAAATTCCTCACTGAACCCCAAAGACTTTTTTTAAGCAGGAAGAACAGTTACTTCATGCAGAAAATGTTTTCCATATGCCTTGGCCTGTCTCAGTTGCTTTGTAAGCATATTTGCACTGTGTTTTTAACATATTTTATATGTATTTTAAGGCTCTTGAGCCAGTGATAAAGAAATCCAAATGGTTTTCCATGTTAAATCTGTATGTGGTATACCACCAGTGCAGCTCATTCCAGTTACTACCACTTGAGTATCCAAGATAGGTGCTGGAAAGTACCTAGCTTCTGATTCATGTTCCAGCAAGTGACAGTTTTGAAGATGTTTTTTGCTGTCTAGCATAGATGCCCATTTTTTTTTCTGATCAGGACAAAAGACATCATAAGTTACAGTTCATCTACACTGTGCCACTTTCTGTAGAGTCCATACTTCTATTCACTGTGATTCTGCATGAGCTACTGATAGAAGGGGAAAGGAGGGCTTCTTTCTCCCTGTATGTTGTCTTCAGTGACTTTCCAGCATGATGCCTAGGCGAGCAGTGCAGTGGTAGTTTCCTTGTACCTGTTGCAAATTACTACTGTCCTCAGCAGGTAATCACAACCATTCTTCTATAGTAAAATTTTTTATCATTAGGAACCACTGATTATGGTCAGGTACCAGAAACAACAAAAGTGATGTTGGATGCTGTTGTACAACATCTCTCCACCCTCCCCAGCAGACATGAGCCTTGCCTGGCTGGTCTCCGCTCTGCAGTCACTACAGTCACCTTTTTTTGATTGGAAGGATTCAATTAGGAAAATGTCTGTCTCCTGGCTTCATGTATGCATCACTGTCTCTGCCAGAAGCACCTTTCTTCAGGGCTTACCTGTTCTTGTAGTGATCTCAGTGGAAGACATGAGTCATTTCCAGTGTTTGCCCAGTCCAAAGAATTAGATAGCAGTGTTGTACGAGAGTTACAGTGTGTAATGGAAAAGTGTAATTCCACTAATTTTAAAAACATCTGCAGGCTATTGTAATGGGGGACAATTGTCAGTGTGTTCTAGAAGTGGCTTGAAGATTCCATAGAATTTTATGCATCAAAATACTTTTTCTGGAAACCTGTGATCAGTCTGAAGCACTAGCATTAATTAGGGTTGTTTCCCACCTTCTGGAGCAGTCCTTCACAATGAAGAATCATACAAGGATGTTTAAGTTAGACTCCTTCCAATTTAAATTTCAGCTGAGATCCTCCTTCCTGCTGGCTACTTTAAAAGATCTTGGGTCAAAGTCATTGTGAGTCTTTGTTTTTTTGATTTAAGCAGAGCTGGATTTTAGCTTCAGACTCTTTCAACTGTTTTTGATTAAAGTTTGAACCACCTGACAGATAACTGAATTTGGCCAATTGTTTAAACTGTTCTAAAGGCTTTCTATTTGTTATGCCCAGCATATAAGCTCCTTGTTTGTCTTTGTATTCAGACTGGCCTTGAAAAATGATAGAAACAGACTGAAATAACAAAGCTATTTCTCTTGTTTACTTGTAAAGCTAGGAACCAGCTAAGCAAATGTCAGTCGGATTTAATTCAAAACTTAAAATAGCCTTCTATCTAATGTGTTGAACTTCACATTGAATAATAATGAACCCCTAAAATAGCTGATAGCTGGACTCTTTTAACAGTGTACACAAAAAAACAAAAAGAGGGGAGGAAGGAGATAGAGCAGGATCTGAAGTAATTATTGTAACTCAGTGATGCTGTACACAGTAGGGAGCAGATCTGGGTAGTTAATAGTGAGTGACAAAATTTGAACGAGGATATTAGTTAGCATTAGTCCTCCCTTGGGAGAAAAGGAGAGCCTGGGAGAGATATGATGGCTGCATGGTCCCTTTTGTTTCAGGCACATGAAGTGCACTGAAACACTGTGCTTCACTCATCTTAGCAGATGAGTGGAAATGATGCACTTGGGTGACACTGCCAATAGCAGAGTGAAAAAGCCCAACACCTTTCTAGATAGTACTTTTTAAGCTTTTCCCATGGCTGACATTCAGAATAACTAAGAGCACAACTGTGCTTTTCTTTTTTGTTTTTGTCTGAGAAGGTAATCTTTCTCAGGGACAAATAAAGGAAATGTTTAATTGCGTTTCTCAGAAAGGCAGAGGAGGCAAACAATGAGCTTTCTGCTCTGTGGGTATTTGTGTGTTGAACACTTGTGGGAGGGGAGAAAAAGTCTCCCCCTTATTGTTCATTGCATGCCTGCATCTTGCCTAATTAAACACCAAAAGGTTAGCAGTGCTAATAAAAGGTTCACTAGAAGATACTGACTTCTTTCCCGTCAGCTTTCCCGGTGGCTCAAAATTGTTAGTGTTTATTAATGGAAGAAAGTCAAAGCAGAAGAGGAAAATCAATCTGCGAGCTAACAAGGAGGAAAATAAAACTGTGACTGCTAGCTCTTGGTATGCTATTAACTATTCATCAAAATTATTCTGGCAGTCTCTACCCCATTCAGAATAGCTTTTGTGATAAACGTGATGTGCAGAGAAGGTCCAAAGGTAATGGCAAAAAAATACAATATGCTAATTCCATAGTCAAGGATACAAGATTATAATTGTGTCTTGGAATAATTTAGTGAGAAATGCATAATTTTAACTGCCATACGTAACTTTGCTTCCAGACATGTTAGAGGAAGAGATAAGAGCTATCTTTTGAATATGTTTTACTGGAAAGCCCATAGGTTAGGTTGCTGTCGTCACTCAGATTAAATTGTATTTAAATGTGTGCACACAAATGGCTTTGGTCATTCATGCCAATGCTGAATTCAGTCTAATGGGGTGATTGTGACATAGTGAAAACTTGAATAGGTATATCTTCAGAGCTTTATACTCTGCTTTAGCTGCCACGTTCCATCAGTATCAATGGGTGTTAAGCAACTAGAAACAACACTTCTTGATCTGAAATTCTGTTCCTGAGTGCCATGGTAGATTTACATTTCAGTAAATGCCATACCAAAAGGTTATATCCAGGGCATTATGTCCATCTGTATTCATCCAGAAATATAGACACTGGGATTTTTTCACAGTTGCAGTAACACTACTGTGAGATGTAACATATGGGAGCACTGATGTCAGCTCCATAGATCATAGTTAGTCCCTGCAACAGGATGCCATATAGGATTCCTAATCCTGCCCCCTTAATATCTAGTGAGTTCAAACTTTCTGAATCATCCACCTCTTTAAGTCTGGGGGAGAGAGAGGATGAAAAACTAAGCCTAAAGTCATTTGGCCATCTCTTTAATTCTACCACCTTCATTAGTAAGGATGGTGCTCTGTCTGTGACCTTTTGTTTCTCTGTGCATCAACTTTGTTCCATCTTCTCCATTTACTTGCCTGTTTAGTTTTGGCAATTCCTTACCATCCCATGGGTGATTGCAAGTTTAGAAGAAGCTTGCTTAATAGGCTTTTGTTTCTGTTTGGTGTTTAATTTGTTCTAAACAGAAAAAAGTTTTCATCTGTTTGTAAGCACCACCTTAAGTTGTTTTTTAGAAAAATAGAAGTTTTTTACATAGGATGAGAAAAACAGGGAAGAAAAATAGCAAGTTTCCATTGTGTACAAAAATGTTTTGCTCAGTTTGTGGAAAATGACACAGGATAACAGAAGCTGAGCACCAAGGCCAGTGCAAATGTCTGAGCTTGTTTGAACTTAAAGAGTGCTGCAGAGATCATGCTGTAAAACAAAGGTGCTGCCCTGTCAGGTCACTTCCACAGGGTTCCATGCTGCTAATTTTACTTTAGAGTGCCTTTGACTGATGGGGCTTCTGTGACATCTGCTTTGTAAAGGTCAAGTTGACATCAGGCTCTCTAGTGCTGTGTAATGGGATTTCCTTAATTCTAGGGTAGGCAAGATATTTCTGGATATTTCTTCCCTGTCTTTTTCACTTTCCCCTCAGTGTGATTAGGTTCCTCCAAGTTGACTGGCAAAGCCATTTGGGAGGTCTGTCAAATCCTGGCACAAACAACCTTTGCAGTCAGCCCTTTCTCAATCAGGAATAGATTCATCATGGAAGTCCCAACACCATAAAATACCCCATCAAGTTTCAGGTATACTTTGCAGCATAAATCCATCCTTGGATGTGACCTTCAATTCTTTCTTGTTAATATGGTATCTGATTAATCTCATGTACATTTTGCGAAGTGCCACTCTTTGCCTGATGTATTTAATGCCCTGGAGAATAAAAACAATGGCAGCAACATCTTCTCTTAGTCAAATAGAAGATAGATATGTAATGCGCCAATATAAGCGTAGGCACATATATGTGGAAAATTATGTTCTACTTCTGAGGAAATAGCAATATCCAAAAGTTAAAGGAAAGATCATTTTGGTTTAAGCAGTTATAATAAAACTCATGCAAAGTACCCAAAAGAAACATTATTTAATTCATTCAACTTCTACCTGAGCATTGGCAAGCATCCATAGACCTGTCCTGAGTTCCACTATTGAATGGGTTTTGAATCTGGGAAGCAGTAAGTGTTAAAGTGGTGTTTGGGTCTACAGTGAACTGTGAACAGAGCTGAGAGGATGAGCAACCTAATCCTTGTTTCTCCTTGCACTAGACATGTGGGAAGGTATTTTTGTCCAGATTTACCAGAGAGAGAGGAAATGGTGCTGAGATTCTGGGAAGCTTCTCTCCGGAACTGGAAAGGGTGACATTTTGGTAGACGAGAAGCAGAAACATCAGTGAGCTCAAAAAGAATTAAGTCATTTTGAACTAAGGTTTACAGTGTGGATTCATCCCTGCTCAGTGTATTCCAAGGGAGCCAAGTTGAGCACATTCCTCAGCCAGCACAGTGTGGCATCTTGCTGTACAGAGCAGGAGGCAGATAGGGTCAGTCTTACACTTTTCCTCTCTATGCCTGAGGCTGAAGTGTATCTCATCCTAGAGCTTACTGATGGGGGGTGTGTTTGTGCATAGGACCCCTCTAGGGCAGCGTATCTATTCTGGGAGAGATGCCAGCAGCTCCCACAAGAAACAGCTACGTAGGCTAACTATCCTTTCCTGTTACTCCCATCAGCAGCTAAATGGCATGAACCTTTGTGTGACTAAATTTAAGAAATCCTTTCTGCAGGCAGGAAGGCATTTGTGATTATCTCTGACTTGGGGATATTGCTTCAGTCACTTTTTAGGAGGTCTTGAGAAATCAGGGTGGGATTTCCCAATGTGTGTTGGATGAGGAGTGATTGCCAGTGAGGTTACTGAGGACAAAGNCATTCTGACCTTGATCACCACAGTGAATAATGAAAACAAGAGCTTCTTGCATACCACTCCCTGGTCTTATCAGTCTGGGAGTGAACAGTGTCTGAACAGTGTGCAGTTAATTTCAGAGTTTAGTCAGACAGAAGAGGCCTAGCTGAAAAGTAAAGTTACAAACTAGAAAATTAACCCTATTTTACCTCAAACCAGGACACTGTTCCAGGGACTAGCTGAGGACCTAGAGGTTAAATCCTCTAGAGGATGTAGAAGACCAAGAATGAAATCCCAACAGTGGCATACTATGCCATCTTTCCTAAGACTATTGTGCAAAACAAACCACTTTCACAGCAGAGCATCCTAGACTGCATTCTTCACTGGCAGTTATTGACAGATCCCCTGTGGAGGACAGCCTGAGAAAGCATTATGCTTTCACCTGAAAATGAAAGATCTTTCTGTTACCATGGTCTCTGAACTACCCCTTATGCTTCTGAAGGTGATGTAAAACACTAAGGCTTTTGACCTAGAGGCTGAAATATTCACATTGAACTATCTGTCATGTAAATTTTACAGCACAGCTATAGGCAACTTGCTGATATGGATTAAATTGTTTTTATCACAAGTCCTGCTTTTCCATGCTATAAGTACTTTTTTTCCTAAAGCAACTATTTTGATGATACTGTTCTCCTGTTTTATCTCTGGTCAAGAATTCACATATATGGAAATTTCCAGCAAATATATTCTGGTATTTCTCCAACCTAGCTGAAAGGTCTGCCACAGGGAATGAGCATCATGTGGCATCTGGTCATAGTGTTGGACTGAATGTCACAGATAGGAGAAAGATGACTCCAAAGCATCAATCCCCAAACTTCTGGGAAGCTTACATTTTAAAATCTCTGTTGCAACCAGTTCCCATGCCACTTCCGAGTGTGTTCATTCCTTCTCTTGCATCTTGTGATTTCACACAGTTTGGGATATAAACTAGCACAAAACACAGGTCATGGCTTGATGCCTTTTACAGCTTGATGTACAGGTGGTAGCTTTGAATTTCAGTGAATATTAAAAGAACTGATAACATCTTTTTGTTAATATAAGATTGGATGATGTTGGTATCCTATTCTGGAGCATTTAAGGAATACCTAGATGCCTATTAGATTGCTGATAGTGACTATGCTAGAGCTTACAGAAAAGCTGGGGAGGAGCTATGTGTGAGGTGATGTAGCAATAGGATGGTAATGGTTTAAAACTGGAGCAGGGCTGGTTTAGGTTAAACACTAGGAAGAAGTTCTTGACCATGTGGGTGGTGAGACACTGGAGCAGGTTACCCAAAGGGGTGGTGGAGGGCCCATCCCTGGGGACATTCAAGGCCAGGTTTGCTGGGGCTCTGAGCAGCTCGATCTAGTGCAGGATGCCCCTGCCCACTGCAGGGGGGTTGGGCTAGATGGCCTTTGAATGTCCCTTACAACCCCAGGATTCTGTGCTGAGATCCCAAAGAAAATGTTAGTTAGCATTCTAAGGCTGCAGACACATCAGAGCCAGCTATTCCCTCCTTACCAGATTTAGAGCAAGCCTCAAAATTCTTGTTGTCCAAAGTTTAGTCCAAATGTAATTTATGTAGAAACAAATGTTTCCAGATGCTTTCCTGAAATAGGTAACACCACCTTTGATTAAAAGTGAATAAATAGCTGAAACAACTGCATGAATTCTGGCTTTTCCAAACATCAGCAGAAGTAAACTAAGGGCATATCTTGGTGTTTGCATTTGCCCCCCTGAGAGCAGGGCAGCTGGAGATGGCTGACATGAGCTAGGAGAGTGAGGTATGTCCAAGTGTGCCCATCATCTGCTAGGCAAATCCCAAAAGGATGCTTGACTTCAGCCACCACTGAATGAAGAGAAAGTACTGGGCTGCATAACATCCTGTTTCTGCCTTTAGGCTGTGCTAATGACCATAAGATAGTCACCTACTTTACAGAAAAAGGCTTTTTTAATGCTCATTCCGAGTACTTCTGGTTCCCAGTGAACCAAGACCACAGATTATGGCAAGAAAATTCCTTTGTCCAAAAATGTGTGCTCTTGCTTGTAGTAGCTGCCTTGACTTCCCTGAAAGAAAATGACCTGAAACTTAATAGCTAGACATGTTCCTGAAGGAGATGCTAGACTTAATAATAATTTTAAGGGTATTTTCCATAGTGGTCCCTGCTTTATGCATTAATTAAAATGCACACACAATTTACAACCACAGAATGAAATTCATTAACTCGGTTTTTCATGTGACTGGTTACTTCTCTACATCAGGAAGATACCTTGGTATGGCTGAAGAAGACTAAAGCTTTTCCTCTTTCCCGCTTCTCTCTTCTCCCTCTCCTCCTCTTTCCCCATTTTGCTGGTTGCAGAGTACTCAGATCTGCTTTCCCCTTTCATGGAAGAAAAGGGCAAAGTTCTAGCCTCTGAATTTTGCTGAATGTTAATGAAAGTAATCTGTGTGTGAAGAGCAGCCATATGATATGTAAATCACAAAGTCACAGACCATGTAGAGCAGCCTGAATTTGTAGTGGCTTTGGAGATGGGAAGAGAGGAGAGGAACAGATGACCATTGCTCCCCAAAGGAATCTGTGTTATCAGTTTTGGCCAGAAGACTGAGATGGTAGCCAAACTGCAGCAGAGGAGCAGGGGGCAGGCAGGGGTGGATTAATGATTATAGCAGCAACCTGGCCAACTTAAGGTCTTATTTGTCTTTTTTACTGATGTTTGTGGAAGTGTAAGCTCACAAGCTAACATGGTGATATTCTGACTAACCCATTTTCCTTTGTTTTTACAGAGGTTGTGGTCTGGTATTGTAGCTTTATAAAGTGTTTGTGTGTTTACATGGGTAAGGGCTGGCTCAAGAAGCATTTCATGTGTGACTGAGTGTAAGTGCTGCAGCAAGAGGCAGAGTGGCAATCCAAGGCAGATATTTTTTCCATATCTTGAACCCAAATCTCATGTGTAGAAGCATTAGTATCGCATTTATTATATACATTTAAGGCACACTTTGAGAGGTTGAGTTGAATGCTTGCCATTTGTATGTTGGGTCCTGATAAATCGTGTGAGTTGCCAGTGTCTCTAGCCTCACTTGTGAAATAACAAGGAATTTCACCAAGAAGGGTTCAGGTTATGCTTTGAAAACAAGTACCAAGAAGTAAGTATTTATGCTGTTCAATCTTCCTCCTTCTCTCTTTCTCCTCCTTTCTGAAAACAAATCCTGCCAAAAGCCCCTCATAACAGTTTATAGGAAGCTCAGCAAGCCTCAACATAGACCTTTTTATGGCATGTTAGTCTTGGCTACTGTTCTCAAGTGTTTTGTTGCTGTCCTCTAAGTCCCAATAAATGTCTGATTTTCTGAGGCCATTGCACCCCAAGGCTCCAGCTGGTGCTGAGAACAGGTGTTTACTGCTTTGTACTTCTGAAAAGCATGGCATTTACTCAGACACTTATTTTTACAGTGGCAGATATCAGAGGAGCTAATTTGTTTAAGGTGTTTTAAACATACATGGCCACCACCAAATCTGCACTTGAAAAGGCAGTAAAAGCTGTTATGACAGCATGTGGAAATGTGAGATGACTCTGTACATGTACTGGCTCCATATTTTTGTATCACTCTTAGAGGTGGAGATGGGAATAGAGGCACCATTGTCTCAGTGTGTTCATAGCTAAGTGTTTCCCATGTTGCTTCTACAGGGCCTACAGAAAAGAGGAGGGGCAGGAAAAGCCCCACATCTACAGTCTGTTTCCATAGATGCAGTTCTATGGAATAACAAGGAAACTACTTGCTCAAAAATCATGTATCATTTCTTATAGTGGCCACCTCAGCTTCCCTGAGAGGAAGTAACATGGAGCTTAGTAGCAAGATACATTTCTAAAGAAGATGCTGTACCTAGTGGCAGTTTTAAGAGTACTTTCACAGTGTGCCCTGGTTTGTACATTGAATTACAAGCACAATTGCAACAGTGGAATATATTTCATGATCTGTCTTTTTTCTTCCCACCACCACTGTTCTTAGACACAGGGCTTTCTGTGTCAAAGTCTGCTGGTTGCATGTGCAGAAACAGTTGTGTAGAAAGTAGTATGGGATCAAATAGAAGGCAGATACTCTTCTTTGAAAAAAAAATGTCTGTCAATGATTGTAATTGAGCTGTCTTCATGCTATCTGTAATATCTTTTTTGTCCAGCTCCTGATAGGATAGCATGTTGTATCCTATGTTCAGAAAGATAATGTTTTCTCCTGAGTCAGCTTTTACAGAGGGAAATAGTTACTTCCATTTTTTACTTCGAGCAGCTCAGATGCAAGGAATGAGATTTTGGCATGTCTGTAGAAAAGGGTGGAGTGTCTTATAGAGGAGGACATTAAAATGGAAAAACTTATTCCCTTGAGTTGAAATTATTCCATTATCATTTGGATATGATATAACGTAATAAACTCCTTCCTGTTTTTTCCTGGGGCTTGTTAAATTTCTCTATGTGAGGAATTGTAAGACAGTGTTCTCTGAAAAACCCAGAAAGGTCTTTACAGTAAATGTAGGCAAATCATGGCGCTGAGCATTAAATTCTAAATTTTGTTTGAAGGGGGGAAAAAATAGTCATCTAAGAGGTTTCCACTCTGGAAGAAGAAATTCTTCAGTGGGTCTAATTAGGAAAAATTAGTTCTGTCTTTTTTTATATACTGACTGATAGTGATCACTGCTGCCTCTGTCACCAGCAGTATGTGGATGTGTAAGAAATAAATTCAATCCCCATCTACTCATTACCCACACAGGAGACATTTTCTTTCACAGTGGAAGCGAATGGGAGCCACACTTAGTGGAATGGCTATGAGGCATATCCATGGCAGGAGCTGAGCAAGAGAAGCCTAGTTTATAGAGAAGCTGCCTTCTGCAAGCACTTTAACCTCCTGTGGGTCTGTGGGCAGCTGGCCAGAAGGCCATGGAACCAAGGTGGCAGTGCATTGTTTGCTCTTCAGCTTCAGGCACTTGTATGATGACACTGATTTCAAAGATCATTTTTTTTGCTGACTGCCTCTCTTATTAGTTCTTCTTGGTGGGATTTCTGAAACAGACACTTACACCAAGCTCAAATCAATATAAAAGACTTTACACTCAGTGACAGAATGAAGTCTTTAGGACCCAAGAAGCTAAATGATTATTTTACATTCTTTTAAAATGTGGTGCAATTCAGATCTTCAGGATAATTTTGTAATTAAGAAGTTCTAAAATGAAGTAGGAATGTGAAGCCAAGGAGCACAGACAGTTCAGCACAAGCTCCCTAATAAAGAACGTATAGACAAGTGATAAACTGGTCTAAGACTTCACGTAGAACTTGAAAATGCTTAGAGCTTGGCCACATTCATTAAATGTTTTTAGTGGGCCAATTGGACTGTTACAGCTGGGGGAAAAGGGAGGGAGAAGTTTTGGCTAATATTTCCTGATCAGTCCAGAGAAAAATCCGGTTTGTGCTTGTTTTTTCATTTCAACTTTGCTTACCTATGTGAATTTTCCTCCACTTAGTAGAAAAAGCAGCAGTGATTCTTATTCCCAGTATGTATAAGTACTGTCAGCAATTTCTGTTGCCATTTCTTTCTTTTGTATTGGTATTTGTCTCCTTAAATCATACACATACTGAGAATCCTGAGCAACCGTAGTTGCTAATACAGCCTATGAAGCAAAATGCAGAGAGAGGGATGTAAACAACACAATGGAAGGAATTACTGCCAGCAGCCTTCACTGTGAGCCAACCCACAGCGTCAATGTGCATGCAAACAAACACTGCTGTGGGGTTCAGTCAGCTTTCCCATGCGCAGTGCTTATCTTTGCATCTTATTAGACACAATCTACAAATGACACAAAAAACAAACTGACTTTTGATTGTGTAAGTGGAGGCTTCAGTTGGTGTCATGCAGGATACAGTTGGTGCAGCTGGTGCTCTGCCTCTGGAAAGTAGTGAAGTAGATTAAATTTTCCCCTAATAAAGTGAGGCCTGTGGAATGGTACAAGCCAGGGAAAAGCTAGCAGAGAGACAGTCTCCCCTGCAGACTTGAGTACAGCTGCATTGCCACTTGGGCTTGCAACCTCAGAGCTTTGCTCCTTAGCAGTAAACTCCATTACCAGGGAGCTGAAGTTATCCCATGATGTCTCATTTCCTTCTGAAACAGCCTGTTCAGCAAACCTCTCACCTTGGGAGACATGGAAGAGTTAGATATTTCAGAATCAAATCTCTGAAAACCCAGAGATAACAAAACTGTTGCATGTGTCTAATATTTTGGAGTCTACTGCCCTTTCCCTGGAGCCAGCAGCAGGCAGTAATTACTTTCTGGCTAGATTCATTGGACTAGCTTGTGGCTGTAGCATTAGTCAGGAGAGAGCTGTGCTTATAAGGAAGCACAGTTTAAATACAATAAGATTCTGTGCCAGATGACAGAGGTCCGCTCTTTCATCTACCCATGAATGAGCAAATAGCCCTTGGTGCCTTTGAAGGAGCTGAGTTGCCATCAAACTTGTGTAGCAGTAGTGGTGGCAGCTCTAAGCTTGTTGCCATGGGGAAATAGGTGCATCAAAATGTGAAGTGATTAAGACACTACTGCAGGAAGAAATTGCATTGCTTCCTTTACCTTTTCTCCTTCTCTACTTCTTCCGCTTTTACATCAAATGGAGGCCATAGTTGTGCTTTGGAACATTCATTATTTCATTTGTAATTCACCAACCAAGAGGAATCAGTCTTGAGCTGTATCCTGACATCTTGAGTGTTTCATTCTAGAGTGGATACAGAAACTAAAAACATCAGCAAGATGTGTCTCTCCTTCTCTATCAGCTACCATTTTGAGTTAACCTCACCTTGAACTGACACAATCATTCAACTAAGCTATTCACAGATGAAATGCTGTCTTGCTCATGATGTTTTCTGATGTCCTGGTATCTTCTAGTACAAACCCAAGCGATGGCATTTTTTTTTAATTAGGTAGCCCAAAACTAGCAGTTTTTTCCAGGTCTGAGCATCTGGCCTCTGCTGCTCTCTGACCTCGTCTGTTCAGGGGCCTTATTATTCTGGATGTGAATATTTAGGAAAAACTTATCTCTTGGAATCTGTACCCTTGACTTGATCACCTCACTTATTCTTCCCTATTTGTTCATCCACTCTCCCAAATCCTTTTGTGATTTCCACATATTTTGATCACCCACCTTTTTGAGCAAACACCCATGCATCTACTTTATTTGGTTTTCAATGGGTTGAGCAACTTCTGGATGATTTTTTGTCAACCTTAGATTGTATTTTTCCAAAGAAAATTAAGCTGGGGGAGGGGGGTGGGAGGGGTATTTGTTTATTCTACTTCCTTCCAGTAGTGAGATCCAGAATGATAACATTGAGTGTACGTCAGGTTCAAGAGGTTCCACTTATTCTGTTGAGGATCAGATCACATGCAAAACTGGCAGGATAACTATTAGCATTGTTATTTTGTGAGTGCTGAATAAGTGTCCATTTAGGAAGTTATGCTTTGGATCTTTGTTATAAACTCTAGTAACTCTTACCAACTTTCCCTCCCTGGAAGGAGAGTGTGTGACAAGCTGCAGTTGGGGTGTAAAGCCATTAGGACCGTCTGAACAAGTTCAAAGCTTCAGCTGATCTCGGAAAAATCTATTCAAACTTAACAACCTTAAGGAAAACTCTTCTCTGTTCTGGAGAGAGAGTAGCTGCAAGTATTTGTGGCTCAAAGACCACAAAAACAAATCACATGACATACTCCTTTCATCCTAATCACCCAAGAAGGTAAAGAAGATGCTAATTTTAGAAATGCCAAGAGCTATGGGTGAGCAGCAAAAACCATGAAGATAAAAATAAAACAATGGAAAAGCATTTGATAACTTGCATGCATTGAAGAGTAACTTGCAAAATATGTATAGTTAAAGCTTCTTTCTTGTTAATAAAGGGGTTGTTTTGGTTATGTGATATCTGATTAATTAGGAGAGCTAGCCTAACTCCCCAAGCCAAGTGTCTAGCAGATAAAAGAGATGAGACAGGCCTGCACTCAGCTACAGAGTAACTCAATGTAAAAGTAATATTGAAATGTATTCAGTTTTATTTGCTGTGCACAGCTGTGCTATTTCAACTGTACAAATTTGGTTGAGATAGGTACCTGCAATTGGGCAAAATTCCAGAGGTCATGCTGCCCCTCAGAATAAGACTGTTATCTCAGTCTCTGGTACAGTGCTAAAAACAAATGGTGTACTAGATGTCAGATCTTAGGTACCTGAACTCAGCAAATGAGCAACAGTTGAAACAGGTTACTTAAACATGAGAGACCTGCATGTTCTCTCTCCACCACATTTGTCAAAACAGTGTTATAGAAAGGCAAAGTCTCTTCCTCTGAGGTAATGCTTATTTTGAAATAGTACCTTCCAATTTGACAGAGCTTCTTTCTGTTCTGTCTGCTGTCTCTGCTGAGGAGAAATTTTCCCTGCTTACAGTAGCTGGCAGGTCTCTTTCAAAGCAATTGACTACCAAACTTTAACCAGCTCTGTGTGGCAAATCTGCATAACCAGTGATGGTGCATAAGTTCTTCTGAGGCCACCACTCAGTCTGCAGCACCTCATGACAGGTGGCCTGACAGAAGGACCCGACTCTTGGATGGTAGTTCAGGGACCTGGCAGCAAGAAGAAAGCCTGCTGCTTGCAAACTTTGTTGTCTCAGACTTATGGTATCCCAGAACATTATTTTAACAGTCACTTTTCAGCACTGTGTCTTTGTTGCTTCTGGCCTCCATTGCTGAGCCTGGTGTTTTGATTTTGTTTCTTCTTAAGGCATATAGAAAGAACACACCTGCACTGCCAAGGACTAGGAAGGCTGAAAATGTGGTTGGGGAGAGCCCAGCTTATGTGCATTCAGGCATAAACCCCAAATGCAAAAATTAGGTACTGGACAGTGTGTGTGAAATACCAAGCCTCCCTCCAGGGATGTCAGTGTGGTTCCAAGTCTGTCAATGTCTTCAAAAACCAGAGCCATCACAAATGCCCCATTAGCCAAGGGTTATCTGGTCCCACAGCTGTCACTGTGAGTGCTCTGTCCTGAGATCTATCCACAAAGAATTCACTTTGCCAGCACAAGTGTTTCATGGAGAAAGGGAGAGTGAGGTGGCAGGACCATCTGCTCAGTTTCAGAGGATCAAACCAGAGCTTGAATGTAATTGCAAGCCTATGTCAGGGAAGATGTAGCACATGGCTATTTTGCAATCCCCTTAAGAGAGATTGGACCAAGCTTTACAGCTACACTGAAATCAACTGTGAAGAGCTTTATCTTCAGTGATGATACTCTAAGGTTACATTATCTGGAAAAAGGAACACGTAACTTCAACTTCCACAGTATTCTGTGGTCAGATTGAAGATATATTCTTCTTTATGTAAGCATGAAGCTATACAGAATATTCACGCAAAAATCAAATGTACGAACTTGCATCTTACATAATAGAAATTAAAACCAGGATGTTAAACACTGGATGTGAGAACACAGGGTCACAAGACAGAAGCCAGGCACTCAAAACTGCTGAGCCACTTGCTGGAGTCAGTGGCTGAGCTTAGTACTTTTCCATTCTTATGTACACACCTCTGATTCACATTTGATGTCTGAAAGACATTTTTCCTTCATTTCAATCTAAATCACAATGGTTTCAGGGGGAATGTGCTCATACAGTGCCATGATACTAATCCTATAGCTCATACTACTCTTGTTGTTATGGGAAATGTGGAATAAAACCCACCAAATATTTAAATTTGACTTTTCTCTCGTGGCTGTCACTCTCATGAAAGAAAAGAAGAAAATAAAATTTCAGTGAGTAATTGTTTTGCTAAAGCTTTACTTCTTGTTTCTTTGGGAAGGTCCTTTCTTTCAAAAAGCTAAAAGTTTTCCCTTTTGACAAAAACCATATATATAAATTTTAAAGACATTTAAATGCTCTAAAGGAAAATTAGTTTCTAGTTTCACTGAATTCTTTATAGCAAATAAACTTATACTCTCTTAAAGACAACAGAAGTACATTATTAGGCTGCGCACTAGAGTTCTGGTGCCTAAGAATTTCTGCTATCCCATATAAAATACACAGTCAGGTTCTTTTTCATAACTGCCTTGATTTTTATTGCTTGTAAGCCTGAACTGAAGACAGTAGACACTATTTTGTTTTAAGTTGCTATGAATTTTGACATTTGTCTAAGGGGAATAATTCATGTACCACTGTAGGACTGTTGTTTGAATTCCAGCAGGAAAAATATCTTGTTTTGAAAGAAAGGTTTGTTTAAAATCACAAATCTCATATGAGAAGCCAGATAATAAAGCCAAAAAAGGGAACAAAAACAATTCATACAAGGCAGACCTCTAAGCTTTGAATTGCTTGATGTATGAACTGTCAGAAATCCAAAGTTCACCATGTGCAGAGAAACATTTTGCAAAATCCCTAAGTTAGGGCTTTCTTGGCAAGATATATTTCCTGAGCAACATTTTGAAAAATTTCACCGCTTACAATTGTAAAAAACTTTTGAAATGGTCTCTTTCTGCAGTAAGAGTAGTAATGTCATGTTAGGGCTTATTTTTCAGCATTTTGCTTGTGCTGGTCTAATTGCTATCTCTTTGCCATTTCTAGAGATAATGGAGGTACGTATCCTTTTGGGTCAGCTACAATGTGTGAATTTCCTAAACATTTTAGTACTTCTGAATTATTGAGTATTTAGGAGATAGAACACAGCATCTGAAACCTTTGGTGGAAGGCCATGATAGATCCATCATGAGAGAGGTGGTTCAGCAGTACAAGTACAGCAGGCTAATGTGTGAGGTTACTGAGTTAATGTGCGAAACTTGTGAATTTTAAGGCTCTATATGCAAGCACAGTAAAGACCCCTTCAGTGATGAAAAAATGCTTCCCACTCGTTGCACTTCCACCACTACTTTCTTCAGGTATGTTCTGTGAGCTACTAAGGTTGTCCTGCAGCTTCAGGTTAGCTTGATTTATACAAATATAAAGGTCCTCAGCCTAAACTATATGATATCTCAGGCAAAGATGGACTTAAGCAAGTCCATCTTTGGAATCCTATGCTCTCTGAGATACACATAAGTTTCTATGTAATTAAGATTTATGTATTTCAGCTCTCTGTTCAGTGCAAATCTGGTTAAGAAGAGGGGATATGAGTGCAAATGAACTGTGTGCATGGCACCTTAGCCTAGTTAGCATATGCCTAGCTTTATGCAGTTTCTTTAGTATACCTTTGGGCCAGAAGTGTTGCCATGAGCAGCTGGGGGACTTCAAGGGGTCTTCAACCACTCTGACATCTGGAAAAGTAGCTTGGTGAGATACAGGCAATCTGGGAGACTCCTGAAATGCACTGAGAATTACTTCTTAAGCCAGGTAATAAACAGTCCTCTCAAAGAAAGTGTGATACCAGACCTGCTGGTAACCAACACAAGTGAAATAATCCATTACATAAGATTCTACTGGTTGCCCAGGATGGTAGATGCCCCATCGCTGTAAATGTTCAAGGTCAGGTTGGGCAGGGCTCTGAGCAACCTGATATAGTTGGAGATGTCCCTGATAAATGCAGGGTATTTGGACTAGATGACCTTAAAGGTCCATTCCAACCCGAAGTATTCTATGAGTCTATAACTCTATTCCCTGTAATCCTAGCAAATGCCAGATCAAGCTCTGTCCCAGAAATAATTAAACCTTTTGCACTCACTTCTCCCAGTGATGTGACTGTTTTGGATCTGCTCTGCTCAGCTGGTTAGAAACCTTATTTCCCAGGTGAGATATAGTTGTGGCTCATTTACACTCAATTTGAATTTGAACAACTAGGGGAAATATCAGATACATGGTATATTCAGTGCCTGAGAAGGGCTATAATTGCACAGGTGGAGCTGCCAAGGAGCTCTCCTCTATGGATGGAGGCATTTAGAAAAGGTTGGTGCCCTTGCAATAGTGAAAGAAATATTTCTCTGTCTTATCAAAACATAAGTTTGTAGCTCAGCTGGGTCCCAGCAGATGGTGAGCCTCATCTGCTAAGCCAAACTTATAAGACATCCAAATACCTTTTGCCTCTTGAGCTAAAGTAACAATAGGCTTAATTTTCTCAGCTTTGTCTCTGTTCACTGAAAGGAGAACTATTGGTTCCCAGTGGGCAGGTCTAAAGCTAAGTAAGACAAGCTGTGCACAATTACTACTTTCTGAAAAGCAGAAGAAGCTGGGCCAGTGCAAGTGGCAAGTTTTGATTCTTGGTAAGACTTTTTTTCAGAGCAGCACTGAAGGGCAAATCTCACAGTACTAGTTCTGCCAACCATCTTCCAGTCACATACAGACCAAAAAAAAAGACTGAACAGTTCTCTGATGTTCTCATGTGAGCTTGTGAGCTTACAGGAGAAGTGTTGGAGGCAGTGCCTTCCTATTGTGTCCCCAACCTCTTCTGAACTGCTGTCAATGTCATGGGGCTTCACTGTCTCTCAAGGGCTTGTGCAGCACTAAGAGAATGCAGAAAACTTCCAGCTGGAGTGGCCAGTCAGTGTGATCAGATGTAGTTGTCACCAGCTGAGCAAATAGTGTTGTCAAGGACACAGTATAACAGAATGGCAGGGGTTGGAAAGGACTTCTGGAGATTATCTAGTCCCATCCCCATGCCAGAGCAGGTTTGCCTAAAGTTGCACAGGATCGCATCCAGGAGGGTTTTGAATGCCTCCAGAGACATTCAAGGAGACAGAGAGCAGTGTAGATCTCACTCCGAAAGGTACAGCATTGCAAGGCTGAGAAATGTTTGAGGAGTGAGAGGGGCCCAAGTTAGCTTATGCTTCTGCATATGGTGAGAACACACTTCCAATATCAGATATGCTCTTTATCATTTTCCAGGGTGTTCCTAGTCTCTATGGCCTGTTGTTTCTCTCTCTTTTCCTGGACAGTGAAGGCAGCAGTAGCAGCTCTTTCTATCTCTCCACAAATGGCAGCTGGGCCAAGAAACAGGCTGTATCTTTCAAAGAGGCAAATATGCTTGTTTGTCTCATGCTGCTTGTCTCTACAGGCATTATGTCTGAACATTCAAGCTGTCTCTGAGCTGGGATCCATCAGAGAGACTCTCTGTACTCATTCTGCCATGGATGTTTGCAAAGTGTGCTCTGCTGCCAGCCTCACTTCATTCTCAGAGATGTTGTTGGCACTGATGGGGTTTTCAAACTTTCAGTGCAAGGTTCAAATCCAGCTGAAAGTTGCTGTTGCTCTGCCCTGTTTCTGCCCTCTTCTTCGTGTCACCTTACTCTTGATAAGTATGAGTTTTGTTCTTCGTGGTCTGGAATGGCTGTATTTAAAGAACTGAGCTGGCTTGATGCATCTTGAGGTTCTGATTTTAATAATTACTATCCAAATTCCTTGTACTTTTGGGGGCTGTGAGGTGGAACGGTGGCAGAGGGCCTCCTTGAAGTGCTGTTAGTATTTGAAATTAAATCACATAACTACAATTGTCAAGACACACATCTGTGTTTACTGAGTGTCTTATGTCTTTAGTGCAACTTCTTCCAGTCAAGCTGCCAGTGATAACTATAACACATGTTGAGAATCTCAGTTGAAAACACTACTGATGAATAATGCCCCCACAGATCCTGTGATGCACAGCAAGTTAAACTGAATAGTTGGCTAAAATTTTTATAGTACAGAAGTTCCTGTTCATGACACTAGTTACTGTATTTACTTGAGACATCTTTTTAAAGAACAACAACAAAAAAATAGCCTCAAACTTTTTAACACAGTTATTAAGCTTTTGAAAATAAATGAAACAAGCTCTGGAGATGTAATAACATCCATCTCACATGAGGTGAACACTGACACAGTAATCTAACTGCTGCTCTGTAGTCAAAGTGCAGCACACATTCACAGAAAACCTTTCTGTAGTTTACTGGAGCAGCAGCATACAAAAGGATTGAATATTTTGTAAGAGGTATCAAGAGAAAATGAGAAAAGAATACATGACCATGCCATGGTTAGTGGTATCTGCTCCTCTCAGCTCCATGCTAAGCTTCAAGAAAAATTGCTAAACTCCTCTAGTAAAAACAAACCTGATTGCTGTACATGCCTTGGAACCTGCTGTTCTAGTAAGTTTCCTTAGGTTGTACCATTAGATTTTGGAGTTTGTTTCTAAGAGCTGCAGTTACAGGTGTTTCAGAAATATTTGGTCATTGTTGTGAATAATCGCAATTATTAATTCAGCAGTCAAATTCATCTCTAGCCCTCTCCAGCAGGGAGGAATATACCCCCAGCCTTACAATCAGGGGTAAAACATTTCCCTGTGTCAAGAGAGGCACAGCCTCACAGCATTTGTGATGGAGAGGGAACTGAACGTAACTCTCTTACACAACAGACAAACTCTCAGACTTGAATTTCTGCTTAAAAAGGGACTTTGGAATATCACTTTGATTCCCACCACAACCTCTGCCTCTAGCTATGCTTAGTCAGAGTGAACCACAATAGGGCAGTAGATATGAGGTCTCTGTGGGATTTGAGTGTGAGCAAGGTGTTACTAGCCTGGTGACATTGGGTGCTGCGGTGAGGCAGCTGAAGTGGCTTCATGGCTAAATGAGCTACCTTGTGTCAGCTGGGCTGGTAACTGATTACCTGTGAATTATAGGGTAAACTTTGGTCACTTTGCTTTGCCAAGGGGGAAGTGCCCACTGTCAAGAGAGAACAACTGAGAATAAAAGTCACCAGTTTCACATCCTCTGTCTCACATTTTCAGTCACTCCTCTCCAATGTTAAGGAATTCCTTTGTTGGATTTTGGATTTTTTTTTTTAATTCTTGCCAATATAATGCATACTGTCTGTGAATCCAAAACTACAGAATATACTAATTCTAAAATCATGACAGTTATCTTTTCATTCCCCATAGTTTTAAAAAAAAATTTCACATACCACAGCAGATTCCAGCTTCCTCTGATCTATACTTTAACCACAAGGCCACAGGATACCCCTATGCTGCTCCCCCAAGTTGCAGAAGTAAAGCTGTTTGTGGGGCTAGGCCATGAACCATATTGTATGCTGATATTTAAGAAGGCAAGGGAGTGGGACCAGGGAGACCAGAAAACAACCCAGCATGACCCTCTATTTTTTCTGCCTTCTGGAACTACAGAGAGAGTGCATACAATGTGAATGTCCCATGGGCAGTCGAGTTGTTTCAATTCAGTGACTTTTCACAGCCACCCCAGACTCACTTTACATAGAGCACAACAAGAAACCAGGCATTCAAGAAGTGTGGCAACAAAGAATGAGGGAGGAGGTCACAAAATCTGAAATGAAATGTCATTGTGGGAAAATGATCAAAGCATGCATCCGAGGAAGATAGATGTAGAACTCCTAAAACAGCCACGTGGGACTTGATGGAGTTTTCATTGGATCTGTCTTGCAATTGTTCTCACACTTCATGCTTTGTAAATCCATATCTTGCTCCAACTTGTAGTGATGTGAACTTGATGAACTGCTGCTTGGGTCATTCAATATTTATTTCACTAGTTTAAACTTTGGTATTTTTTTCTCCAATAAAATACAACAGAAAGGAACAACTCCAGACCTTTCTACAATACAGATTTGATCCAGTGGATCTAAAGGTCAATCAATAATGAACACAGTAAATATACTTGAAGAGATTAAAAGGATTCATATTTCTATAGAAATAATTTTTTAAAACTTTGAGGAATGTGATAGAAAGATGAGGTGCAGTGATGTCTTTGTGATCATCAAAAGACTGCAATTCGAAGGGCATTCTGAAGGATTTTTGAAGGAGAAATTTGCAGGTTGCCTTCCTCTCAGTGTTGTGGTTTCCTCTGCTTTCTGTTTGTCAGCTGTTGAAGGAGTGACTCTCTTTCCCACTTCTCTGAATGTGTTTGATTTGGGGCCCAGCTCCAACTTCCCAGCTGTTACTTGAAGGCTGTTTTGAAGTTTGGAGTATGTTATCTGCCTCACTTGTTGAGCCCTCCAAGAAAACTAGGAGATTTGCCAAAGCTTGCAGGGTCAGAGGGAGTCCCCAAAAATATGGCCTCCCTTGCAGAAACAGAAATTGTGGCAGCTGCAGCCTGGTAGTCCTGTGAAGAGAAGTCATCAGGAAAATCAAGAGCAGCATCATGAATCTTTCTTGTGCAGGTAGGACTTGCAGCTTGTCTCACTTGGCCCCATCTCTGCAGTGTCCTAACTGCTCAGTCTGAAGACAATGAGATTCTGGCATTACGTTCATAGAAGTTAGACTACATTTAGTTGTGATTATAGCTGATGTGTGTGCCATCTGAAGACAGCTGTGCTGTGTTCCACCTTGGAATGCATTTGGTAGGTTATTTCAGATTCTGCTTTAGGAACTATTAGAAAAATCAACACCTTGTTAAATCTTTCTGCTGGCTGTATCATCTGGCTGTGGTCTTGCCCACACAATGTTAGTCTGTTCAACCTACTTATGGTGGTCAGTCAGAGGGAGATTCTTATGTGCCAACTTCTCATATTTTTTTCAGGTGCTAGTATGGGAGAGGTGATATTCTTTCCTCCTTTTTAGGCAGCATCCACTGCTGTTATCTGGGTTTTTTTATGCCTACTTACTACTACTACAGACCAATTAATCTCTCACTCATTGCATAGCTGAGTTATCTGTATATGTAACTTCTCTTTTTCCCTAAGCAATGCTGCACACTTTTCTGATAGTTTTGGGTGGGCCTTTTGTATTTTACAGCATGAGCAAACAGGCCATCTAAATATTGTAGGAATTAGCATTGCAGCATTTCTTACAAAAAAACCCTGAGTTTGAATCTCACAGGATGGCATGCACCTTACAGCCTTCATAACTTCACTGCATTTGCTAGTATTTCCTAGCTTTGAAAGAAGAAAAAATCCATCTGCTCACACGTCACTGTATCTTGTCACATGATACTGAAATAATGCTTAAAGCTTCTTGTGAAGCTGAGTGGAAGGGAATAAGATCACTGGAAATTCAGCTCAGATCCAGACAGAACCTGTCTCCACTTTACAGAGTTGGTTTACAAAATCTGGACACCTGGTTCAAATTGTGGTTGACAAACTTTCTGTACTATTACCTATAAATTGCCACATGAAAGGTCAATATTTCTCTTCTTTCCACAAAGCTGGGGTTTTTTTGAGCTCTGTGGTATCTTCTTCAGACTTTCTCCAGAAATTCTTAATGAAAATGAGGAGAGTTGTGTTAAAGAAGGCCAGAAGAGAAATTTTTGTATTTGGAGTGATTTTTAAGCACTGAGTAGGGATCTCAGGCAGTAAACGGGGAAAAACAAGAATCAACCTCTATCATGCAAGCCGTCGGGATTCAATATCAGGAAGGTGTATGTTCTCTTGATAGCTCAGAACTCTTGTTCAGATACAATATCAGTCTAAACTGCTTCTTTTTGTCATCACTGATTCCAGCTCCTTTTCCCCACATCATCCTTCCTCCCTTCATGTGCACACATTTATTTTCTCAGAGTTGCAGCTCAGAGAAGGCCTAGAATAAGTTCTTGCAGTATGGTTCATTGATGTGGTTCCTGGTCCCAGCCTATGCAAGCTTGACTTGGAAAAAGTAACAGTGTGAAGTAAGCTGGCCCCAACTCTGCAGGACAAAGCCCATAAACCAGTGCTCTAAATTACCAGCTACCTGTGGGCATATTGTTTAGTGTAATGTCTCTACTTTCTACCTCCCTAAAACCATGAGACTTTCTACCTCCCTAAAGCCATGAGACCCTGTGCGTGACCATCCATCTCCCAGAAATGTATAGAGGATTAAATATCTGATTCCACTTCAGGCCAAGATTTCTCAAACTGATACTAGGCTTTCAAAATTGACATGAGCCTAAAGAGTCCCATAGTAAGTCTTCAAATTTTAGAAGTGTGATAATATTGAAATAAATAAATTTATGTTCACTTCCAGAAGCCTGGTTGTGACTGAAAAAACACCCTATGTTTTCTGAATGTTTGAGCCTTCAGATAGTATTTATGGTCACTGTTTATCCTGTTTCTCTCAAGCTGTTTAAAGGGGTGAAAAAAGAGTAGAGAAAGTACCCTGCATAAGCTTCTAAACAGAGAAATATAAGCCACCTTAAAATGGATTAGCATAATGCATTTAAAATTATGGAGAAATAGAAGGATTTTGGCAGGTTATGCAAAAGAGTGGATTTACTGTTAACACCTTTCATCCAACTGTGAAAAGAATGCTTTGATGTATCCATTATATATCTATGTCTTTTGATACCCAAAGCATCCAACTTTAAAAATGAAATTTTCCATTTCTAATGAGGACAGTGATCAGAAACTTCATAAGACTCTTCTTCCTGTGCTCCTTCTTATTTCGCCCAAACCAAATAAAGATACTAATGAGGGTTAAATCTGAGTCAAGTTAAATCCTCAGTTGTTTTGTCTTAACAATGCATGGTTGGATTAATTTGTGACACTGTTGTCTCTTTTTCATCCTTATAAGTAGTCTTTAGGATCTGATTTGAATTTGTTTGTGTAATCGTATTTGAGAGCATTTCTGTTATAAATTCAAGCATATCCTAAAGTAGAGCAATTTAATCAAGTAACTACTTCTAAGCAATGCTGGAGTCTTCTTAATGCAGGACAATGAGCCATATCTTTGAAGTTCAAAAATTGGAACCTAAAGAAAGAAGAGAAAGTTTTCGTAAATGTTTCCTTATTGAGAAGCATCTGTCCTTAATGTTTGCTCCACACTGAAGAGCAGAGGAGCAGGAGATTAGATAGAGTGATGACCAAAGGAGGAGCAGCTCTGTAGGATGGGCTGTGGCTGAGGTTTTGTGACTGTGCCTGGGGTCTTTACACACTCCAGCTGTGAGTGAGATATTACTGCAGCAGGGACAGTAGTCAACTGTCCTAGCCAGAATTCAGCAGATAATCAGAGTGGGATATTCACATATTTATTTCAGAAAGGGAGCAGCTGCTATTGCACGTTATCTGTTTCTTTTCCTCTAGTCCTTTTCTGTTGTTTCTGAGAACATCCTTTGTACAGCTGCCCAATACATGCTTTGCAAGTGAGAAAGATTAGGTCATCTCAGCAGTGAGCAGTTTAATTTTCCCAGGTTTCTAGGAAGATGCTGGAGACAGTGGTTACATTTGAATTCATCTCCTGTTACCACCAGTCAAAGATTAAGAGAAAGATTACACAATTATATCACTCATTTCAAGGGGATTTAAGCTCCTAAATACATTTTCTAGACTTTAATTGTGCCTCATCTTCCCATTTGCAGCAGGCATTCCCATCTCAAATGAACTGCAAGTCTCTGGTAAGTTAGGAAACACCTAAAGACTGTAGAGGGAAGAGGCATCTGAACATAGTGCATAGCAGGGGTCTTGGAGACACAGGGCTGTCTCCTTGTGTGTGTACCTACCTCTTACTTACTGGAGATTTTTGCTAATTAAAAAAAAAAAAACAGAAAATACCATGACTCAACAGGTCCTTGTGCCATTGCAGTTATTAGAATTTTTTGGAAACTAACATTTTACAGCTTTTATAGGAAAAACAAAGTCTTTGTCGTCTCCTTCGTTCTAAAAATAATTTGAAGATTTTACTCCTTGGAAAAGTCTTCTCTCTGTCATGTGCTTATTTCTTCAAATTCTTACTTCATGAGAGAGAGTTTTAAAAAATATTCCAAGAAATGAAGCAACACAGGACAGATGAGTTGGTTTTTGGAATGTATTGATGTATTTCTTTGGGAATCCTTGAAGCAGATGAAGTGATAGACATAAATGTTTCACGGTAGTTTCAGCCTGGAGAGCTTGTCACTTCAGAGCAGCTGGAGCATTGGCACACGCTCCCATGTTATGTTTTTTCTTTAATCCATTCATGATTCCCCTGCAAATTATTCATTTTTTGGCTTAAAATGAAAATAAGCCAGTCCAGTACACACCTAGAAAAAAATATAAAGCTCTCTGACTCATGCAGGACTCTATTCTCACTCATAAAAATGAACTAATTTGCTCAAGCTATGAATGAAGGCTTTAATCTGTTGTCCAACTACTAAAATGGAACGATCAAGCATTATTTATTGCCTAAAGTTCAGATGGACTGTGTGCAAATGTACCATCCCTTTCTCTCTCCTTTTTTAAAATCCAGCCACATATGTGTCCTTCCAAGCTTTAAATTCCATGGATTAGGATTGACAAGGAAGTTAGCTTTACAGATGGGAGGCATATTCCATGTTCTTCTCCAAGAAATTTTCCTTAGTTTTTGGTGTGTCCTCAATGCTCATTTTGCCCAAGTAAAAACAGCATGAATTATTGTAGTCATGCAACCTGTCTGAGAATAGACTGATTTCAGGGATTTCTTCTCAAAACTATGTCCCGCAAGTGAGAATCTTTCATCCCAAATGACAGAACAGTTTTCATTTCAATACTTGCCCTTCAAACCCATGCATTGCCCATTGCTAGTTGAGGGTCCAGAGCAAGCCACAACTTTGGAGTAGTCCAGAAGCCTACCTAAAATAGTCAGGACTGGGCTGCTATTCCTGTAAGTCTGGATCATTTTGTGGGATAGAGTTTAAATAACAAATCATAGAATTGCCTTGATTGGAAGTGATCTTTTAGATCATCTAATCCAACCACCAACCTAACTCTAACAAGAACCATTCCTAAACCATAGCTCTAGCTCTGTGCTAAGACAGCTAATGCATTGGAATTAGAGAGGAAATGCATGTAACCATGCTCACCATTGCTCATTATTAATAATCATGTCTGTGTCAGTGGGATTTTTTTCATCTCTTAGTTTAATGGGTTTATTTGAGGGAGGAAGCAGGACAATAAGTTATCAGAAAGAACAGATCCATGGAAAAATAATGGACATGGAAAACATGGTGAGTAGAAAGAAATCAGTTCATAAGAGAAAGGAATTGGAGACTTTTCCTTTCTATTTTTTTCCCCCTCCAGAAGGTGGGGGAAAGTGTCTTTCAAATTTTCTGTGCACCACAGTGTTTCTTCCATTCTGGGGCCAAAAAGGACCTTTACAGTAAGTGAGTCTGATTTCCTTTGTAGCATTAGCCACAAAACTTCCCCAAGTTGAATTTTGATCAAAACCATGTGTGGGGAGTGGGAAAAAGGAGTCATGCTGTGAAAAATCATCTGTTCCTTCAAGGCGAAATGTGCATGCTTCATGTGGTTGGCACATCCTTACATTTGACTTTGGTGCAACTGCAGAGCCACTTGGTCAGGATGGTGGCCATGTGCTGAGACAGGAGATGGCAACAAAAGGGGTGATTGGCTGGAGAGCAGTTGCCTGAGGCAGGGTTGTCCCTTCTTCTCCATGTGTGTCTGTAGGTCAATTTACTTTCTGTTAAGAAAAGGAAAACTTACATCAGTATATAGATAAATCTATGGTGTGCTTAGATTTTGGTGGTTGAGTGCTATTCTGGGTCAACCCAAACAGGCAACAGAACTGTAATAAATATGGGCAAGTCTAGCGAGGGTTATCCCAGGTATGAGATGTCTTCAACACAAGGAAGAGTAGTAAATATCCTGTATCTTTTTTGGTAACAGATGATGTTGGAAAACAGGTCTGTGAATTCATGTATGGTGCAGAGAAAAAAAAATCTGGATCCCTCAGCCATTTATGTAATTTTCTTTATCTGTATCAAACTGAAAAGCATGTAGTGAAATTATGGTGCAACATCTTTAGACAAAACTAAAGAATGTCTTTTTTTTCTCTTCTACAAAACTTATGATTGTGTTCCCATAATAAATTGCTATGGAAAGTACTGAATGCTGAACTCTAAAAGGTTTTTTTCAAAACTTGTTCAACGAGTCCATAAAGAGTGGGCCTATTTATGATTTTTAAATGCTGTGGGTCAGGATGAAACCCTTCTCAGAGTGCCCCCTAAAGCACTAATTTACTATTAGCTAGGAAGGCATTGTGTTCATAATTACTTTGTGACAAATAATTTATGTAAATATTTGTTATATTTTACTAGTTCTTTACCCTGAGTTTTGACTGTTTTTACTTTCAAAACAGGCCACTGGGCAAGATGGATCTTTCAGCTCAGGCACTGTGCCAGATTTCATGTTCTCAGATCTAGGGGAATTACTCCATATACATTTCAGAGCCTTTTCTTTCCCCAAAAAAAAGATGTGAATTTTGCTAGTTTTATAAAAACAAGGCTGACAGTCTTCCAACTTTTCTTCACTCTTTTTGTTTCCTTTCACTGAATTAACCTTTACAATGTCCTTTATTAAAAACAATTGGGCACTGAGGCTCAGAGACTTGATTCTAAGTAATTGCATTCCAGTCCTCAAGACTTGTACGATACTTGTTCAAAGTATATTTTATCAAGTGAGTGCTATAATGGCCACTAACTTTCAAAGAAGGGGATGTTCCAGTATCGAGGGCAAAGCTTCACAAATCTTTTTTCAGTCCTGGGAAAGCCCTGTGAACTGTTGAATTTGAAGGGTAATTTGACATAGCGACATGTAAATAAAACTTAAGCTGGGAGAAAAATGTGGATTACCTGAGGAGATGAAGTACATCTTTTTTACTGCAAGCATAAACTGTATCTTTGCTTAGCAACTCTGTCATAGCCTCCTAATTTGTCTATCTGAATAAGTACAAAGCAATGCTACACAAATTCAGTGGAGAGTCCTGATATGATAAGCCACATCGAATGTGAAGAGATTTTGGCCGACCAGGCACAGGTCCCCTTTCAGACCTCAGCAGCATGTCCGGTTCTTCTTCTCTTATTTGAGACTAAGCAGTATTTCTCCTACCCTTGTCTTTCGAAGTTCATGAAGTGCATGCCTGGGAAGCACAGAGAAATTGCAGGCATGGACTCAAGCATCACTTCTTAGGAAAAAATTCTGCGTTAAGGTTGTGGCTTCTCTGATGCTACTGGCAGGGCATGCTGTGAGGGGAAGTGGGATGTGGAGGTGTGTGCGCATGGTGCCAGCAGCTCATGCAAATTAAATATTCAGTCCATTTTATTTCACTTGTGTCAGTGATTTCCTTGTCCAGACTTCAGTGGTTTTAAAAGTGCAAACCTACTGCTTTCTTCATCACTGGCAGGGCCACTGGGACCTGCACTCAGCCTGCTCTATGGGAGTCAGCAGCTGCCTAAATCAGGGAAGGTGTACGGCTGATTGAATCACCTGTCATATTGATTTATGGAGCTCTAAGGTCATTTCTTTGTGCCTTGTAAGTGATTTTGTTGAGATGAAAAATATAAAATAAGAAATTGTAGATGACCTCTTTATTAAGAAAAATGTAAAAGTAATGAATGAAGGTAGTATTTTTTTTTCTACAATTGCGAAGCTGTAAAAAACCTTTTTCCCATAGTGGCATCCATAGCTAGTAGAAAAAAAAGGAAAATTAAACCCTCTGTTACCACTGACCAATACCTTTACAAAGTACTGATCCATCTAGTACTTTCTGATTTGATGGTTAAGTACATTGCCATTCCATTTCGGGCTGAATTTAGGACCTTGCTCTGCAGTATCTTGTAATAAGTTTAAAAAAACCCACCTGCTAACAATGTATAGCTTTAATTGTCTGAGCTTCTTTCTCCAGTTCTGGTGATGCCATCCATTCAGTTAGCATGCAGCTCTCTATTTTGTGCTCATTTTCAGGACATATTTTGGGAAGTAAATGCTGTATAATACAAAGAAATAATCATAGAATCAT